>VWYH01004462.1:186281-234014 GCA_013399365.1 Pampusana beccarii | reverse complement strand
AAAAAATAACCACCAAAAACAAACAAACAAAACCCCAAAAGCTCCCAAACATTTTTAAACCTTGTTTAGCTACTCTAAGAATTCTCTTGAAAATAATTCATCCTGCAGCCTCCCTTTTCCCAAATAGTGACTTTCAAATAACCTAACAAACTGTTACAATCATCTCATCATCACAAACACCTCAGTCTTCTAACTAGGTTACTGACACCTGCCAATGAAGTGCAGTATTTCAGATAAAAGCAATACTGGTCACTTGCTGTATACATCCAGAATTAAAAACATATGCAAAAACCACCGTCAGACACCAAAATCCATGGAAATGAATGTAAAAAAAAAATTCAGATATTTGTAAATTAATAACACATTTGAATTACTACAAATTTTCTCATATTTAAAGTGTTTCAATTTTTCCTTCTTATTTTAAAGCAAAAAGCTTGGGCTCTGTCACCTGAGTGCTGACAGTTCAAGTGCAGGGGAAAGAGAGCAAATGGAGCAGTTTCTCTCAAATACATCATAAAAATCAAACCAGAATGAGAGCCAGCAATCAACATGGCAGAGATTTAAAGCCGAAATGAAATGGCCTTTGTATGCTCCAAAAGACATTTGTTTTGAGTAAGTTAACAGCCTTCGACATATCAAATACTGAGCAGCACATTTTCATCATTTTCCCCCTCTCTGCTATTCAAAGTGCATAGCTGAGAAGAGAAGAATAGAAAGAAACTGAAGCCTGACTGCTGTTCACACTTAAGTTGTATGTTACGTACACAAAGTGTTGCTGTGAACTGACTTGGAACAGAGCTTGTGCGAAATTTTCTTACTAAACTCACATTTTTCATCCAACAAAATGTAGTCAACTTGGAAGGTATCACACATCCAGATGCCCTTCCTAGTCAGTGATCTTCTCTCATGCCCCAATCTCATGAGACACTAATGATTAGGAAACTCACCTGGGGCAGATATCCAAGTCCGAGTCTCCAGCCTAGCTGGTTCACAGCAATGAGAGCACCTAACCAACAAGTATCTCCCTTTCAAGTGCTCTTGTTGAAGGTGTTATATCTTGTACTAGTAACAAGCTATGTACCACAAAAAGGGAAAAAAGTAGTAGGCTTGGTCGCTTCCCTGGGGTAATGGAAGGCACCAAGGACAACAATTCATGTATCTTAAGCCAGCACCCTGATCACGGACTCTTTTACAGTATTGTGCTCTTTCCATCCTACCCAGCTGAAAGAATTTGATACAAAAAGGTTGATGTATTCAGAGCAGTGAGGTGGAGACCTAAAATTGCAGGTAGCATTCTTGCTGACTTTACAAGCGAGAGTCCAAAGTTAAAGGGAATTCAACAACACTTAAACCACTCCAGTGTCCTTGAAAAAGCCCCGTAAGTGCTTATCCTTACATGCCTTTCTACACTTGAGAACTGTGCCTGAGTGCCTTGTATAGGTTCTATAAACAAGAGAGAGAGAAGAACCTCATGGGCGCTGCACAGAAGACAGCAAGCAGATTCTCCCAGGCAACTTGTACAGTGTTTACTGACAATAAAGCATCACCACATGGCATTTTCTCAAAGTGGTAGGTGTCTCAGATTCTGGAAGTCACATTCCTGGGAGTTCTTCCCGTGTCTTCTCCTTTAAACATGCATAAGATTTTATGTGGAAATACTGGTACGGCACATTCATATCTCAACTTTTATGTCACAATCACAGGATTATTCTGCCTCTTAAACAAAGTATTTACTTTGAAAAAAATAGTTAGTGGCAGGATGAGATAATGTGCCTCACAGAAAATCTACCTCACTCAAAAGCCTCCCCAAATTTATTATTGATGCACTTGCACAAAAAAAAAAAAAGGCACACACAAGCGTATAAACAGAAACTTAAGTTGCTAAAACCAAGAGAACGTGCCCCTACGTTCCTTAATGGGTGCATGATCTTTATCTGTGCCCACACATTACTACTCCACCAGTGACAGGTCTGCTTTAAGTTTGCATGTCCTTTAATGTTGAGGTTTACACTCCTGTTGGGGACTGCTATCCTTCAACTGTTCTGACTCAAGTGTTTACCTAGCTGTATCATTGGTAGGATTCTGTTAATATTATTTTTAAAAACCCTAATCAAACTAATAATAATAATAATAATTTTTAAAAACGCCAAAGTTTTGAAACACTAAAGCCAACAAAATCCAACACAGATTATGTTAACAGATTGTCCCTAAAGAATCAGAGTGCAAAAACTTAAATTGTGCAGAGAGAAAGCAACTTCTGCAAAAAAAGCTGAGCAGTAGCACGTTGTACAATCTCTACACTGCATCTGCTCCTGAAAAGAAACATTAGCATAGAACCATAGCCTCGATATTATAAGCCCCTCGCTTTCTCCTCTTCATCTGTAATCATCATGCACTCTTCCTGCCGAACTCCTCCCTACAGGAACCATAGTTTCCTCTCGTTGCTTTCATGTAGATCTTTATTATACCACTTTTCAAACAATAATTCACACACAGCTTTGCGCTAACTCAATTGGACTACCCAACATCAGAGAACTGGGGGTTGTTTGTTTGTTTTTCTGTGGGTTGGACATATATTGCCCAAGATCAGTTTGAACACTCTGCCTAAGAGCCATCATACCTCTTCCAAATGTTGATCATCTGTCTTGTTGATTTGATCTGTCTTGTTGATTTAGACTATAAATTGTTGGGCAGGCACCATTTACACAAGGTGCTCATACACTGTAAAGCACTAGAAGATCCCACTTCTCGTTGGTCTTGAAGGTAGAGAAAGAATAAATAATGTGCTCAGTTCATTTCCAATTATTTGAAATGAAAATCTTCTAGTTTGCTTAGATCACTAAAGTTTTCTGCTCAATTAGCTCTGATACTAACCAGTCCACTCATGAATTTCTGATAGGAAAGATTAGTTGGAAACAAAACTTTTAATGCAGATAAACAGGCCAAAAAAAACCCCAAAACACCACACCACCTATCTCTGAAAAAAATATATGGTTATCATTTGGATAGCTATATTAATCACCACATATTGCAGTACAAACTACAGAAGACTTTAAGATATAGAATGTAATATTAGAAGAGAGACAGCCATTAAAGAGTAGAAAGTGGTCACTAAATTAAAGAAAGTAGTACCAGATATAAAATAGCCAACTTAACAAGGAAAGTCTGAATGTTTGTGTTAGAGGTTTTGGGGATTTGTTTGTTTTTAAAGCAGACCGTTAAGTGTGACTTGCAAGGTAACCTCCCAACACCACAAGGTAAGCCAGGGTCAGGTGCTGCTCAGCTGTGTCCAGAAATTACTATGTAAATGCCGACTGTGGTTATGGTGAGAAGAGTGCTTCACCTGATTGATATACATGAAATGACACTGAAGACGGAGAAGAGACAAACAATATGACTGGAAGTGGTGACAACGCTAAGGAAGAGACAGAGAAGAGATTAGAATTAGAGAAGAGAGATGCAGCATCTTATCATGAAGTTACAAGACAAATGTTCTTGTCTGCTGGGACCTTGCTTCTCAGTTGTTTGGTGATGGCTGCCTACTTCCTCAATAATTTCTGTGGAAGAAAAGAGCCCTGACAAATGCTTAGCAATCCTCCTACAGTGTTGAATAAACAACAACAACAAAAAAAAAGAAACAGTGATCAGAGGCAGCTGGCTCCATCTCACAGACATCTAAAAGAAAAGCTGGGATGAACAGAACAACATCCCTTTGGGAAGTTTCATAACCACTTTGAATGAAAACAAAGAAAGAAAGAAAGATGCTGTACACCACTACTCTTCTTACCAAATGATATAAGAGGGAAAAATGAAGGAGACTGGTGCATCATAAGGTAAAAGGCTCCTGGAATAGGGGAGGCAGGCCAGTGTCACATCAAAAACTACACAAACGTTTTTGGTGGGAGATAAGTGACTACATCCTGACAGCAATCAGACACACTGGGTGGCCTGCTTCATGCTATCAGGCATTAAATTTATGTGTTATCCTGCCCTTGGTGACTACTGGGGTTAAGACTTGAAATGGGTCCTGTAGACTCAAAAGAGGTCACAGATAAGTACTTAATACAGTTTACCAATGGGCAATTTCCCTGGAAATCACTGAATTGAAATTGGATGCTTCTGAAAGAAATTCAGTAGTTAGCCTACAGTTATAGGCTCTGAACTGGAATTACCAGGGGTGATTCAACAGCCCTTGATGCATAGGTAGTTGGACTAAGAGTGGTCAACATAGTCCATTCTTGCCTTAAAACCTACTACACCATCCTTGTGAGCCTCCTCACCTCTGGCCATATAAACTGTACCAGAAGAAAAATACATTTCACATTGTAGGAACAAGCATAAATCCACTCAAGATGTTGTGAGGCCCTGCAAAAAAGCACAGAATTGGAAAGCACGTGTAATGTGCTCTAGGAATAAGGAAAAGGAAGGATTTGGCACTACCTCACATTCAGAGAGGTAGAAGATAGAGAAAGTGGGGGAGGGGCAGGAAACCAAAATCCCTCTTGTGATATGGCAAATCCTCAGATTACTAGACACGGGGGCAGGGAAAGTTTAGGCAGCAAGCTGATAGAACAGCCCTTCCACCCCCTCAAAAGTCTAATTCTCCGTGAGGATATTCAGCTCCAGTTTACATTTGTTATCAGGTCAGCTTTATATGCAGCCTAAACAATAAAATACATGCAGGAGAGGGAGAGGAGGGCAGACTGAATGCGTTCTAATCTATCACAGAAAGCATGTCCTGTTCCTACCCTCATTCACACAGGTAAGAAAGAGGAAAAGGGAGGGGGGGGGGGGGGGGGGGAAAAAAAAAAAAAAAAAAAAAAAAAAAAAAAAAAAAAAAAAAAAAAAAAAAAAAAAAAAAAAAAAAAAAAAAGGCTTTTTATTTTGCTAAAGGACCCCAGGGAAGGGCCCCTGATGCAGAGGCCCTGCTTTTACAAATGCTTCCCTTTCCTTACACGGTTCCTTTAATAAGAGTAAAAATTCCAAATTCCTCATTTGTTTAGCCTGAAATCCCTTGCACATTTCCCACAAACTACTTCCTTTTCTCTCTTTTTAGCTGGACTCCCTCTCTTTTTAATGAAGAGAAGTTCAGAGAGTTTTTCCCATGAATAGATGGCGGGCACCTGGGAGTTATGAATTTTAAAGTGATCATTTTCTTTCAGGCCGAGCTGGACAATGGGGATCTCCTTTTGACTCACTTTCACAGCTTTGAGAGGCTCTCAGATCAGCCACATTCCAATCGGACTGGAGTCAGATCAGAGCCGGGCTGGACGGCATCAAGGTCTCGCACACAGAAAGACACGGAGCAGATGGCCAACACTGAGCTCTCCTCCCCTTTTCAGCGCGCAATGGAAGGCAATGTGGGAAAGCGTTCCCCCAGCATCGCCTATTGATTTCTGAATAGGACCACCACATGCCACCAGCCTGTAGGTATGAACCTCTGTTAACAGATGGTGAGATCATTATGAGCAATTAATTCCTTTAATGTATCAGTGGGAACATGTTGGAAAGGGTGATGCAAGCACAGAGTGAATAGTGAACTTCTCATTCCTCAGGGAGAGCGGCAGCTACATCACTGGGAACAGTCTTTCAAGAGACTCTGTACGTACTGAGAACCAGAGTTAGCCATTTGGTCCACAGAAACAAGGCATGGTTTTTATTAACTAATCATCCCTCCCTCGTTGATACGTGATTAACAACAGATTTCTTTCTAGGGCATTTTTGGAGAGACAAACAATTCAAAACAATGGGAAAAAAAATCCCAAACTTTCAACAAGATACAAACACAGGGAATTCGGTCCTAAAGATGATGAGGGGATATTGCTACCAAAACTTTTTATTACATAAAGTTTAATTTAGACTGACTATAAATTAATAAGGAAAGAGACTATTTTGAACATAACTGTGTGTGTATAAATGAGAGGCATTCATAATAGCTCTTAGCACTGAAAATAGAAGTGCGCAAAATAAGCCCTGGGCAGACTCGTCAGAAAGTTACTACAAAAGGATCTTACACAGAAATTATAGATGGTACAATTTAAATATGGATATCATATTGAAATGCAGAGAAATCCACAGAAAAATACTGCATATTTACTGCTATTCATTGTTATCTGAGTAAATTAAAATTCACCGTACTAATAACAACTGTAAGAGTAGGACATTCTCGCATCATCTGCTTTACATGCATTTATATGACAGGTTTTGTTGTTTCTGGGGTTTTTTGGTTGTGGGTTGTTTTTTTTTTTTCCTTTTAGAGACAGAATGAAAAACTGAAAGCACAATATAGATGGCTAGTTAGCTCTTGGTCTTAAAGATGACAGCAGAATGTGAACAGGAAATACAGGCAACTATTCACTTATTCATATTTAAATGACACTTTTTGCTTGTAATTAAGACACTCAAGTCATGTCTCTGTTCATGAAATTTACATAACTGTACAATAGCTTGCCTAAGTGAACAGCAAATGGTAGTTAACCTTGAAGTGTATTATCTTAATTGAATAAATCTGGCTATAGTTCAATATATTTAAACAGAAAAAAAAATATTTCAACTACTAAAATTATTTTTAAAAACACATTTGCTTTTACGTGTTAAGATGACTCACTGTTTTTCTTCCAGATTTTTATTTCTGCTGTAACATTGGTCCTTTTAAAAAGGAAACGGTTGCAGAACACTGAAGACATTGATACATGTTTGCTGTTTTCTCCGTATTGTTTGCAGTTTGAGTCAGTGTCACATTCTGGAAAGCCTTGATAAGAATATCAGAATATTGAATCAAAATGTATAACTTGCCTGTTTGAGATAGTCCCTTACCTTCTTTCTCTGTCCTTATTGGACTTGTGTTCTGCCCCTCCCCCACCACGTACCAGCTGAGTATCCCATCACACAATGAGAAACCTAGGTGGGAGAATATAGATTTTTGCATAGGTTAAATAGGAGAGCTACATTCCACCACTCTCCCATTTAAATCAGATTTACATGGGGTGTAAATCCCCTCAGAATGGAGCCATTCACAAAGGGCTCAGAATGTTCCCCTCACAACACTGATCACATTAAATCAGTAGCAATCATGTTTCTTGGATTATATAGCTGCAGCAAAAGAAACTGTGCACCATATTTATATTTGTGTGAAATAAGTTAATGAGAAACCACCTGTGCCTTATACCAGTTCGTAAGAAAAAAACAGAGGAACACAGGTGTTTTAGCAATATAGCTATGTATTTTTATATGAATTTGCAAACACTAAAAATGAACATATTGTTACTAAATCCAGCCACATACACAATTCGAAGGACAATATTTTGGATTTTGTTTGGGCTGTCTTAGTCTTAAAAAAAAATACAGAAGGCTAGTTTCTTGGCCATCAATAAGAGCTATAATTTGGGCTTTTCTCCCTCTCACAATGTTCACCATTGTACCTTATGCAACATAGATTGTACATGCTCAGTTCTAACTCACATTGCTGGTGAGAAGCATTCACACTGTGAATTACCATTTTTCCCAGCATCTAGTGCTACTCAAAAGAAAGCACAATAATACACTAGAAGTGCCTTTGTCTGTTTAAACATTGTTCTTCATTGCTACATGAAAAGCAAATTGTCTTTGTATAGAGGAAGAGTTGCACACAGTAGCTCTGGGAGTAGGGAGAAGGAATTTGTATCACTAGCTGACCACCTCATAGATACACAAATACTGATTTTTTCATCAGTAGCAGACACATTGATGTTTCAGATAATTAAAAAAAAAAAATGTATGGCCAAAATATTATTAGTTGTAATAGAACGACTCCAAGGCAATCAATTTGCTTTTGCCCTTATGGAGAATATCCAGTTTGTCCCGCAATTGTTTTTTGTTTTTTTTTTTTTTTTTTTTTGTTTTGTTTTTTTTTGCTTGGCGTTTGGAGAGGAGCACTTTAATAAAAGTGCTTAATCTCTAGGCTTGATGCACCATATCTAAAGTGAAAGCAAATCAGTAAACCTCATCCTTTCATTGGGATCAATTCAGAAAGCACATCAAATGACAAATTATGCAAATTCAAGAACAACATTTATTTTTGCAATACAGTTGAACAACCATAATCCAAACTGATGTGTTCTAATTAAGACTTTGCAAAAACTATTACTATGGTCTTGAAATCAGGCAAGTTATGGAACAAATGTGCTTCAAAGGGTATTCTAAATTCCGCTGCGTTTTCTTTTTCATAAAAAAAAAGTCAGTATGTATTTAAAAAATAATAAATTGGTCAACAAGTCTAAAGTCAAATACTTAAAGGACTAGAGAGGGATGCAGCCTAATACAACAGTTTCAGATGCTGATGGATTGTGAGAGGAATGGCATCAGAAAGCAGCCAGGTTCACATTCTTCCTGAATAGCATTGCTTTCTATTGCTGTCAAACATACAACACTGGACTCAGGCCATTGATATGACCCATGGACATTTCCTACATTCTTATGTTCTCCATGGGAAGAAGTTTCTTCCTTTTGGATGCAACCTAGAAACCACATAGTTTTTTCCTGGTCCGCATAGGACCTAGGAACTTAAAATGTGTGATTGACTCCAGCATGATTGACTCCAGCCTCCTGGTCACAGTACTCCCGTGCTTCCAGCCACACCTGCTCTGCAAAGCATCCTGCCACAGTTCAGAGACAGGGATTAAAAGGAGGGGCTGAGGCCTGGGCCACTTTGTCATCCTAGAATCTGTTGAATTGTTGGCCAGGTTTCTTCTCCAAAAATTGTGGAATTTGGGGTCACTTGATGCAGAGGAGGTGAGCCAATCTACTAACTTCCTTTCTCTCCCCAGAAATGAAGGTAATAAAATTCACTCAGTGTTGCTCCTGACAAAGTTTATCGTTGTAGTTTGCAACCACGACAGCTGAAATCATTAGTCCTCCCCTAGCAAGCTGGAGTGACTCCACCTGTCTCGTCACAACTGAATGTATTTAGTCTAGCGAAATCATATTTTAGAGGCTTACAAATTCTAGTTAATCCAGCATATCCCTAGCAATTCTACACTCTCACCAGGCTGGTTTGCCAGCACAAGCAGAACGGTACTTTGTAATGCTTGAGCAGAGACTGACTAGGAGAACACCACTTGGGCATGTGCTCACAGAACCTGCACTCCTCTAACTTCGGTGATGGATTTGGATCTGATTTTTAGAGTTCGAGATATTTCTTTTTTCAGCTGGTGCTGTCTTACAGTACTTACCTACATGGACAGCTTTCCAAAACTAACGCAAATGTAAGAGCTCTCCATAAAGTCACAACACACGCTGAGCAGGCCGCTCCTGAGGTAAAAAGGTCTTGACTATTCATTTCTCAAACTAAAAGTAATTTGACCATTTATGCATCTTTTTTATTTATTTTTAGGGAAGCAATAAAAAAAAATTGGATCCCTCAAAAATATGTAATATATATCAATAATTTCCAAAGGGTTTTAATTACCTTCCTTAACAGACAGCTTCTGTTCTCTATTAATATGTAGGCTCTTTTTAATTATCATGTCTGTAATAGCATTTTTCCATTACATGTGCACAGACATGACATACAATTAGAAATATGAATTACTTTCAATTAAGGAAAGTGAATCAGTTTGAATCTGAAAGCAGAGAGCATTCTGGCAGTGGCAGTTGTGCAGATGGGGAGACACTTCAGCAAGCTCCAGGATGTCTGAGCACTTGATTCTGGAGACAAACCACCTCCATTGCCAAGAGCTAAGCTCTGGTCATCAGGGCACAATGCTATGCCACAGCACCAAAAACTGACACAGAACCACTTACCAATATGCCTGTTCACAATTCAACTCCTTTTAGAAGCACTGGACACTATCCGGCGCAACAGAGAAAATGCAAACAGAGTTTTACTGCAGGCACACCAGTCCTAATCTGCTGTTTAACTGGAGTAACTGAATTCAGATTACGCACAGGTCCTTCCAGGGGAATACTGTGTTACCGCTTCCACCAATAGTTTCAGATAGAAAATAAATAGGAGAGTGAAGTCATGTTTCAAGTTCATATTAGTTGTTATTTAAAAAAAAAAAAAATTGGTATGTTCTTGGTAGAGTAGCTATCCAACTACACTGTTCAACTTGAATAGTCACATATCAATCAAATCATAACAGCTTTCAGCACCAAAATCCTTGGCAACAGAATGATCTGTTGCTTGCATACCACACACATTAAGTACTTGCAAGAACTCTAAGTTTTTGTTCATTTTTAACAGCATGCAAATATCTCATCTATAGACACCAGCAACAGCCAGTTCTCAGGAGCTCCGTTTGACTGGAACCAGTCTGTAGAAGATGAGGAGGCAAAGAAATACTAGGTATGAGCACAAATCAAATTCCTCAAGCTCAAAACACAATATGGGTGTTTGCTGATTAATCTCTTCTCCAGAATCAGCTGAAGCACACAGATCATAAACTACAGGAAAGATGAAACTAAGATCTGGGACATCCAGTGTTCAGGAATGTTGGCACAGGTATTGTCAGTATGACCATTTCAGAGTTCAGACTTTGACTGCTGACATGAAATTTTTGTTTAATCTTATCTGTCATAAATACGGAGGTGAAAGTGAAAGAGCAGCCTTTCATATCAGGGCTACGCAGCTAAGATTCACTCAGGAAAACCTTAGTCAATACGCAAGCAGAGAGAATTTACTAAAAAGCACTATCAATGTTAAAACAGCTTATAAGCGAGCTCTGAAAACTTAAACATTGAATTACTGTTTAAGAGGCACAGAGAGTATAGAACAGGCATATGTGCAAAAGCTAAAACCTCTAAATAATGAGGTTCTCAAAAAAAGAAAAACCACACACAAGGACAAGCCAAACCACACATATCTAAGCAAGATTAAGGTGTTTGTTTTGGTGTGTGTGCGTGGTGGTTGGTGGGTTTTTTTTGGTGGTTTGGTTTGTTGTTGGTTTTGAAAGCTTACTCGATCAGGATACTGACAATCCTGACCCCTTAAAATTAGCTTCTATTAACAGCATGAATATCTATGGACACGGACCTGGTTGAGTTCCCTAGTGAAAAATGCAATGTATTTCCACACAGGAATGAAGGCTTCTCTATGTCTATGTTCCACTACATTCCAGCCTCCAGACAGGTTATGTCCTCTGGATTCATATTCTCTTTGTCTCATAACCTTCCCAAGGAAACGGCTTCAGGACTCTACCACTAGACCCATTTTACCCAGGTGATAAACTTCCAACCTTTCTATCAGTACAGTGGATTCAACCCATTTTGCAAAACCAGTTTAGCCACTTTCTTCAGCATATGCTTATTTTTAGGCCAGGGGTCTTGATAGCTCAATCCCAGCATATTTTTTTAACCATACACTAGTCATTTAACTCGCTATTTTCAGATCCTAGAAAGCATCCTTGCAAAGCATCTGGGGGGTTCTCATGGTACTGGAATAGGTCCTTCAACGCAGAAATAACAACTCCCAGGCAGACAGGAAGAAAAGGAAACCAAAACCCAAATCACAGCATGCTGTAACCTGCCACCACAGCCTCAAAATGAGTAGAAGTAACAATTCCAAAACAATTCTCTCTCTCCAAGCCTGTCCTGCCTAGATGGTAAACAGCATGCAAACTTTGTCTTACCTTTCTCACAGAAGCAGCACGCTGCAAGCAATCACCTAAATATGCTTGCTTTACTATTTGCTTTCAGGGCACCTAAAGATGTTAACTTCATTTTTATCATGCACCACTGTGCATGTATATTGTGGGGGCTTCTACTCTCCTGTCTCTTTGTACT
Organism: Pampusana beccarii; assembly: GCA_013399365.1. NCBI lineage: Eukaryota > Metazoa > Chordata > Aves > Columbiformes > Columbidae > Pampusana > Pampusana beccarii. The sequence continues at coordinate 222,254 of VWYH01004462.1, read as the reverse complement.
GTATGTCTGTGCATTTGTGTTTGAAGGTATGGATTCTTTAAAAAAATAATTAGAAAGATACCTTGTTCACTAAAATTCAAAAATATACAAGCACATTTCTCAAAGAGACATTAAGGTTTCTGTTAGACTCAATGAAAGCGTTAGTGACCAAAATGTACCTGAAGTTTAAGCTGACTTCAGGGACCTTAACAAAAAAGCCAACAGAAAACATGCATCTGCACGTTTTTCTAGTCTAGAGTTGCCATTGCTGATACTGAGTCATGTTAAAAACACAGATAGCTACAAAAGTAGTTATGCTATGCTGGCAAAGCGCCCTCTGAGCTCAGTGCCCAGGTTTCATCAGGGCATTATCTGTCACACCCTGAAAGCCAATCAAAGTTTAAGAGTTGCTTCTTAGTATTTCCCTGACTTGGAAGAAAATATGCCAAGCAACTACTGATGTTAAAAGGTATACTCTTATAGAAGTCATCGCAAGAGTTTAAAACAAGGCTGTAATTACCTGAGCCTGTTGCAACTTCTTGTTATTTGATAAGTCTCAAGGAAATCATAGCCTCACTTAAACCAATAGATATTTTAATAGCAACATCAGAGTCCAAAATTTAACCCTTAACATATGGCTAGATTTTTATTTTTTTTTTTAAAGCTACACAATACAGTTCCCAAAAGACTACAGGGCATTTAAAGTCACAGATTTATAACTAACAAACCCTTGGAACAGAGTCTGCCTGTCATCACACCACTTTTATGCCTCAAGTCTGATACAGGTGCAGTCCAAAATGTAAACACTATATTATTATGTGAAGATTAACCTAACAGCTTTGATATTAATAGGAGTCTAACCCTGCTGGAAAACAATAGGTTTGATGAAAGTAGTCTTCATCAGAACTCTTCAATAAAGTGTTGGTCATCTGCCAACTGTTCTTCAGAAGGAAGTCAGTCTCATCCAATTCTACTTCAGCAAAGGTACGGATGGTTAAAATAAAGATGGGCTATTTTATCTGAACTCTTTCAATTGTCAGCACTCATGCACCTTGTTTCCTATTATAGCAAAAGAAAACATTGCAGAGAAACAAATCTCTCTTCCCATAATTTCAACCCAGCCTGCAATGAACCAGCCTGCCAGAAACCCCACAAGACAGTCTTAGTTTGTAACATGGATTAAGGTTCAAAGTAAGGAAACAAGAAAGTTAGGTGCAAACCTGGAAAAATGCTCCTTGATGAGTTAAGGAGCATGTGAATCTAAACGGCTGAAGCAACAGCCTGGTCCGCTGTAGACTAAGATCTTCACAGCATGCATGAGGATTCAAGACCTTGCTTTTTTTCTTCCCATTCCCACCACCCCTCCCAGCTCTCTGTATAGTATCCTTACATTTCTAAGCACCTACCCTCTCTGTACGAATATTAGTAGTCCTTCTGATTTCTGAATTCAGTGCAGACTGTCAGAGAAGACATGCCACATGCTCTGTAAAGCTTACAAAATTATCTAGCTCTGAAATAAAGTTTTCCAACTGAAAGTGTCAGATAGCAAAGGATTATCTTCACCAGCCACACGAGTACCTTTTGCACATCTGAGTTTGTCTAGTGTCAGCTGTTAGCTTCCTGCTTGTTACGTTTCACACCATAATTCCATAATCCATTTAATCTGTCATAGCTCAGTGCTGCTGATTAGAGGGCCAGTGCCATCTTCCTCCTCCATATTATAGCCATTCATTGCCACTGTCTCCGTCACATCAGTACTATCATTTGTGTGAGGAACAAAACCAAAAAAAAGAATAAGCTGAAACCAATTTTTGTTTGTTTCTGAAGGTTAGGAAACTAATCTGGCAACAAACTACCTCAGTTTCACCCAGGAAGCACAAAAAACAGAGCTGGCACAAGGGAGAGGTGGAAATAAGCAACCAAATAACAGAGGGAATCTCCTTTTCAGCAGTTGCATTAAATTATGCCAGGTAAAACAGATCAAGGGACTACAGCACAAATCTGCTAACTTCATCAGTGTAACACTTCTACTTAGGAAGGATGTAGAGAATTCTCTGTTAATAGACGGCTAAATCAAAAGTAGGTCTCCAAAACCATATGCTTAGCTTCTTCCAGAGATACAGGCTAACTGAAGAAACACCTGGGTAAAACACTGTAGTTTCCCTTACACAGCAGTCATAGTATTCTAATTCTCTTCTGGTTTTAAAATCTATGCAACTTCTGTGAGAATAGCCTTACCCTTCTTCAAACATACTAGCATATTAGAAGTTTATCACCTCTCTAACAAATTATTTCCATTTCATAAGAAAGAATTTGTGCCTTTTATCCTTTGGTTTAACCTCTGCCACAAATACCCCAAGGACAGTTGTTAGCCCTCTGTGTAGTCAATCCTCTCCCTTCCACAGATGGGCTTGGGGAAAATAAAAAAATAAAAAAAAAAAGGTAGGAAAAAAAAGACGATCTACAATTATAGCATTGTTCTTACTGTTCCAAATGCATACAATATCCTACTGGAAGCCACAAGCCCTTTTTTTTTTTTTTTGAACTTTAGAATATGATGAACTTTTCATTAATTCAAAAGAGTCTCTCCGTACATGATGTATGGGGTCTGCATAAATTAATACAACTTCTAAGCTTGTGCACCGAGTCTGATTGCGTGAGCAGGTGTGTGGGTTACTTTACTGCAGAACCACAGATTTTCGGTAAAAAAAGGTGCTTAAGTGTCTTTGGAATCTAAGTTCTTTCATACTGAACTTTACACTTCTTCCTGTACTGAGTTTTACTAAGATTCTGAAACATATTATTACGAAGACCTGATTAAAAGGACAAGACTTACATATATCTTACCACTGAGGAGGAAAATATTTTAAAAAGAAAAGAAGGGCAAAACCAATGAAGATATGTTCTACAGGTTTTCACTGCCTCCTGCTGGTCTTGAAGCCAATGTTTTTGCAGCCATATGGTGCCCAGGGTATCTGCCATTATTCTACTCACTTTGCTACCGGACACATTCTGAGAGTTGAGCTCATAGAGAAAGATTGGTGCAGTGGACTTCCAGCTCATGGGCTCAGCACTGAGGAACATGCACCAAGTTTCAGTGCTGTTGATCTCATCTCCCAGGTGCATGGCTGAGTGATCAAACAGACCTTTGATCCAGCTGCTTTTGGCACATCAGGTTTGAAAGAAGGATAAAGGCTGCAGAGCTACTCCACAGCTCAAGACCCATTATCTAGTTATCAAGACCCATTATCTATCATAATCTAGTAATGTTTCAGGCCTAAACTTCTGCACCTTCTTCTCCGGTGCAGCCTCCCAGCTTGTCATCCCCTGACAGACATGGTCCCTCTCTCAACAGGCGGCATGAAGTGCCACTGAGGAACTGGCACAGTGGTGACGTTAGTGGCCTGGTTCTTATCTGGACTAAGTAGCCCGAGCACACCACTGTATTAATGTAGCTCTGTTGTTTGCAGTGCTCAAGCTCTCTTTTCTGAAGTTAGCTCAGACCTTTATACAACATCACATTATGCTGGGGTGGCATACAACAAAAATTCAGGGCAAACAAGTTTTTAGCAGTCTATTATACACACACACACACCCCCTTTCAGCAGGTGGCCTACAGCCACTGTTGCTGCACAAGAAGCTTCAGATTCCTAAATTTCAGAGAATTCACAGCAAATGTTTAGCACACAAGCTTTGGAACTCAACGTCTCATTTCAAAGGTCTTAAATGTTAAATTCTACTAGTTACCATTCCCTCTAGCAAACTTCAAATGTCAGTACACTCCTCAAGAGCATCTAGTTACGTTATGATCAGAATAGAAAGTTTTATTCAAACCACAGGGGCCTATAGGAAAATAATTTATAAAACAAAACAAACACAAACTGACAAACCCTTCATTGATTCGTTTTGCCACCCGCACATAAATCCTAAGGAATTCAGCAGAAATATCCAGTAGTACCTCACAAGATATTTTCAGGATTGTAGCTCCAGTTTGAAAGTTCACAATGCCAATGCCATTTGGAGGCTGTGTTTAAGTTATTTAGCTCATTTATTTTTAGACCCTACAATCATTAATTTGACACTCAAGACACCTCTAAAAACCCCTAAAGCATCTGACAGAGAGAAGATATCTGCTGCCCTATTACGCATCCTCAAAACCACGTGGAGTGGTCCTGAGAGGCATGAGGAAATCTACAAAACCAACACAGAGGTTCTTCCCCACTGCAGAAGTGCCCACTAGAACTCAGCCCTCCAGCCAACTATTTTCTTTTTCTCGCATAGAAAACCCTTCCAGACTCTCCGAGAAATGCAAGTCCAACCTCTGAGTTTCTGAAACATTAGCAAGAGCAGAGCTGGTATTTCCCTTTTTGCCTCCATAAGATAAAGATACCTAACCCTGAGGGGTTGTTTTTTTCTGGGCATTTTGTGTGTGTGTGTGTTGGTAGATTAAAAACAAACAAACACACACAAACAAAAAACGACGGACCCCTAGCAAAATTCCAACAGTTTTGCTGAGGCGGTTGTTGCTCTAAGTACATTTTTGAGTACACAGACCTCCTTCTACAACTACTCATGAATTAGAAGACTATGAAACAAGTTAATTCTCATTTGTTAAACTGCCTCATCTGAGGCTGGTGACACAAAACAGGAAGGCATGCAAATATTTCAGAAACAAGCATATATAGGCATGTATTTTAGTATGTTTGTGTATTACACCAATAATTCCAGGGGTCTAATTCTACTCCAATTATGGAAGTGTAAGACACAGTTTAACAGGTCTCCTTGAGATTGCTGTCATGTATTACTTCAAAACATTGAATACGACACATTGCTTCGAATCAGGACAGTTGACTGAAGATACACAAATAGCAAACACACCAAAACATACTCAAGCCTTGCAGTGCTCGCATCCTTTTATATCTACAAAGGGAAGAATGTAGATTGGCATTTCTGTAGAGAAAAAGGAGCTTCAAAAGCTGCGCTTGGCAAAAGCAATCTTGTGGACTGCATTTGCAGGGCTTCTCATATTTGTTGATGTTCTATCAGTGTGCATTTTATTTTTAAGCTCTGATATTCTACATGGATAATTTGTTTTCAAACCACTGAGCTGAGTTAAATTCTGCTATAATTAGGCTCCTCCCCCAGGGAATCAATGCAGTCCTTTAAATTTAGACTTTTATCATGTTTGATTAATCAGAAGGCAAATCCTACCATTGACAAAAGATCAAGCAGAACTGAAAGTTATGTTTGAGACTGTAACAAGTGCTTGTTCTTTACAACATCATTCCAGTAAACAAGGCAGATGGAGAGCACAAGAGCTCTTGCACACCAACCGCAGCATACATCCTTCCAATGCAAGTTACTTAAACTCAGTAAACTTAATTTTAGGATCAGAATTTACAGTCATTGTGCCTATTTGTAGATTACAGTGTTGCTCTGTTCATACATGGCAGTTATCTCTGAGGTACATCCCGGCTAGTTTTAAGATTTAGAAGAAGTCTCTGTACACTTAACACCTTGTATAATTTTTTTTTAAACATTTAGGAAAAAACACTATGTATTCAACAAAATGTGGAGACTCTGCCTCAAAAGATTAGTTGAATTAGGCATGCTACATGGAGGATACCATGCAATCTATTTGCAGCATTTCTGTAACTATGCAGCTCCAGGCGTGTGATCCCCTCCCAACACCAAGGCAGAGATTTGGAAACTAAAAATGGAAGCCTGGTCTAGAAGAAAGGGTTATATATACAGGATTTTTTCCCACCTTGATTCTAGGTTTTATCCAAAAGAAAAAGATCAGTCCCTCATTTCTTATTTATCACAATCCTGCAGGAACAAGATCCCCTGTGGTGTGCAGGTATACTCTCCAAATACAAATAGGAAGTAGTCCAGAGAATTTCATTCATCTCAGTATCTTTAGCTGTCTAAAAGTCAGGCATCTAATCTAAACTAGACATCTAGGCTGCCTGAGAGAGAGAAGCATCTCCAGACGGTGATTCATCTCACCCTAATAAAAAATACTTCAGCTGGGGGAGGGGGACCTGCACAGGTACCTGGAGAGTATGATCGCTGTCCCCTGACCAGAATAGGGGCCTTCCTGATGATCATTCACAAACCTTTAAACAGCTGAAGTCACAGGACTGCCACATCTCCAGGTGGCTCTACACCACAGCACAAGGTGTTTACGTCTAAGCAAGCCTAAAACTTGGTAGCTGAGGGGCTGACAATGAAAGCCCTATTGCAACAGAACACCATGTGCAGGCACTACAAAACCAGTCCTAAGAGCTCACACTGCCCATCCACATGGTGCTCTACCACTAACTGGATTGCTGCTTCTTCATAAGATAGTTCAGGACTGTTGCTTAGGCCACCATTGTCACTGCCACATCTAACACAGACGTGACAAAACCTTGTTCACAAAGCTTTGTAAAGCACCAGAGTTCTGTGGTTATTCAATTGTTTGGCTTTGTCTCTGCAGAAAGGCATGAGTACAATGGACCACTGCTGACTGATCAACAAGCTTCTCATCTGCCACTTGTGGGTTGGTCAGAGGCACTGAGAACCTGCAACTGCCAGAGCAGCGCTCTCAGGCATCCTCTGACCATCCAGTTACAAATGGACCTCGTGTTTAAGGTTTGTTCTTCTGGTAGGGTCCTTTTCCACAAGGCATTCAGTAACCTCTAGCCTGAACTGATAGTTTTCCTCCAATTAAGTCGTTTCATATAAAGAACAGGAATTTTACTTCTATCACAGAGAGCAATTATGGGAACATGTTTGTCTCCCGCAAAGTAGTATTTGACATGCTTACCCACCTAGCAAAAGAGAGGTTCTCTCCGAATATCACCTTCTCATCCTGAAACTTATTACTAAAACCACTGCTAAGATCTGTAATTAGCAACTGCCTGTATCTGCTAAGGCATCTGTTACACAAACTCTCTCAAGTATAGACAGTAAACAGGAATGCTCTTAAGGAGGTTTAAATAAATCCATGAGCACTGGGTAAACTTTGCCTCTCAAAAAAAAAAAGGCAATGGAATATAAAGCTTTACACCACAGGTCGCAGCTCAAAATTGGCACAGCTCAATAGCAACTGGAAGGCATTGCCAAACTGCAGTTTTCGTTTTCACCTACTGAACATACTGATTCCACAGTGTAGAATCAGTCTTTTACAACAGCATCTGATAGCTGCTTGATAGTTCACACTCTTAAAAACAGTCTAAACAGCAAGAATCTCCATCATGTAAGAGGACTTGATGCAACAAAGACTGACATCCCCCAAGGAGTGGGACATTGGGTTTGAGCCACAGGGGTAAAAAAAAAAAAAAAAAAAAAAATTAAAAAAAAAAATGGAACTTTCAGCAGCTTGTGATCCTGCTATTGCTGAAAACTTTCAGCTCTATGAAGGTGACATGTTTCACAAGCACAGCATTCAGATTTAACAAAATATGGAAAAAGAAACAACAACAAAAAAGGATTGTAAACATATAGATAATGTTTCCAAGGGAGCCTTGAAGATCAAAAGCAGAATTCAGCTGGACCAGTTGTACAGCTCACCCAGTACAGGCTTCAAAGCTCAGAAAGCCAGAAGTTGCACAACTGGAAGTTAAATTTGATTTATTCAGCAGCATTGGACTGGGAGGGACACAGCAGCTTCTCAGTATTTCACAATGGGAACTCTTCTTTATTCATTCTGCCTAATTATATACTGACATCGGAAAATTACATTATGAGGGCAGTAACTTCTCTAAATAATTGTCACTCAAAGACATTCTGCAATGCTTTGTGATGTCTTCCAAAGCAGGCTATTTGAAGACTGGAAACAGAGTTTCATGTCAGAACAATTGGTTCATATACAGCTGTCTGAGGCATATTGTTTTCTTCAGCTTCATGTTATAAAAGGAGCTGCAACACCTATTGGCCTAGACATCTCATCTATGCTTCATTTATCTTTTTGGATCAGTCACTGGAAACTTGCCCCAACACTAAAACTGAGATTATGAAAACTGGCCAGAGTTAAGTGTTTGTGTTTGGCTTGGTTGGAGTTAACAGAATGTTTTCTTTGTTTAAGAAACTAGATGAAAGCTGCCTTTTAGGTCTCAAACACATCTTATCTTGCAGTTAAACCCTTGAACAGAGCCAATGCAGACCCAGTACACTGCCAGGAACATGGGGGACTGGGCTTCCCGGTGCTCGTGACTCACTGGTCAGATAGGAGAAAAGCAGGATATTGGTTGGGTGGGCTCGAGCATCTGAGAAAACATGGGATTTTGGAATGGACATAGGTCCCAATGTCTATTAGCAATACAGCAATTAAATTAATTAAGTAAGAAGTTTAAAGCTTTACATATTAGAGAGAGACTCTGATCTAGTCAAATTTTCAAGGTTATCCATCATTAGATATTCTGATCTCTAATATGAATGAAGGAATAAACACAGAGCGAGGACCTTGAAATCTCAGCTGTATGTCTGAACTCTGATTTTTCAAGATCAGACCTTAATATTGGAAAGCATCAGGCAAGAATTTAACCATCCTCAAACTACCAAATCAGTGAAAGAGACCTTCCACAGAATTACAAGTAATAGGCCTTGCCAGGCCTGATTCTAGTTACACAGCCACTCTAACACTTCTGTAGAAGCAAACAACAGATTATCTAGACATGCACTAGTATATATAGCAACTACTCTGTCAAGGCTGCTTTGAACTGCGATTTTAAATGAAAGGAGAAGTAGAAATCCTGCACTTACTCTTGGTTGAAATACTACCTTTCTGAGATTTGAAGGTGAAAAAGAATTGCATCTGAAGAGTTTTGTGGACAAAACATATGCATGGCTATTTAAAAGCAAACGAACAAGCAGTTGCCTTTTTTCTTGTGCTCATTAGCTATTCAGTTACAGACTCCTCCAAAACAATACTGCACAGGTGAACACTGTTAACCTTGCTGACAGAGATATCAAGACATATTTGTGCCTATATAAAAATAAATTCTGTGTATAGGCACGCAAACACACATGCTCTCTCTTTCAATAAGCCTCAATTTCTTTTAGAGTAAGATTTCCAGAATATAATTATTGCCTCAAATGTTAAAATAAGCAAGCATATAATGTTCTTACTCAAACTGATATTCTCATTTTTCCCTCATGAAATCATCCTTTAAATAAAACCTTTTCATCACATTCTCCACAGAACACCTGTTCAATTCTCTTTTGTCCCCACAACACACAGTGATACTCCAGCAATACTCTGGGAATGATGTAACAACATATTGGCATAGGTCCTTGGGAAAAAAAAGAAAAAAGAAATGAAGCAGGGTAAGTGTACTTTCTGTTTACTTGAATGGGAAGATTAGCTCAGTACTGGATCTTCTGGCTGTGCTGACTAATTCTGGTTTGCTCATCTGTGCAGATTTGCTAAGAAAGTTCTTAGTATGCGCTAGATATTGGAACTGCTTAACACCAAACATCAACTGAGATTATTCCAATATGTTGTTTGATCCCACATGATCTCACACAGACTAAGCTCTTAGTGACTTCAAATGGCAGATTACCTCAAACGCACATTTGTGGCCAACACTTGTGCTTGAGGGCAATTATAAAACATGGTAAAAATGAACTTGCAAAGGGCATAGGGTAAAGAGGAAGACAATTCTATCAAACTTTATCTGGTAATTTTTTTTTTTCCAAAAGATAAAAGTGGTTCCACAGATAAGAGAGAGAAAAAAATAATCAAAACTGCAGACTAAAGTATTTTACATACCCACACATTTTTGAAGATAACTTACTGATAGTAATTTCAACCATCACCTTCTCTTTGTAATATTCTCTGGTTTAATTACCAAGAATAGAAAACTTCTAAGTATCATGCATTAGGGGAATCACACAAAAATGCAGCTGCTCTGTGGTCAGTTTTCCATTTCTATCATCTCTCTGAGCATCTGTGCACACTGTTAGTGATTACAAGTTGTACCATTCATTCCCCAGCAGGAGAGACAGTACTAGAAATTCTGCTATGTGTTTTGCTTGGCAAAAAATAGAAGTCCCTCTGGAAAACGAAAGCAAAGAAAAGCAAAAAGAAAATAAGGTACCCAAGTCTCTTACCCTTTTTGTTTTGTTCTTGTTCAGAACAAATCTCAAAGTGCAAGTAGGTGAGAACAAACCCTATACAGTCCTAACTTTAAGACAGAACAACAGGATTTAACTGTGGCCATACACTGTGTTATGGCCTAACTGTAACAAGCTGACAGACAACATTTCTGGTTAATTTTTTTTCCCCCCAATCTTCAAAACACTTGAACACTGGAGTAAAAATCAAGGAACAAAAGTTCTTCTATCAGACTTAAAGTTTTGGAAAGATATGAAGATTTTTTTTTTTCCAGAGAATTTCAAATAAAACACTTTGGGACCACAGTGCCTAGCAATGAAGCTACCTAGCAACAGATAATAGAAAAAATATCTTTCTAAAACCAATTATGTAAGTGTTACTTGTGCTACTTTTCATTTTAATTGTAAACATCTTTCTGTAAAAACGGTCTTTATTTTGTTAAGAGTCCAAACATTCAGAACATCCTGCAGAAACAAAATTTTCAGAGACACTCTGTCATTTGTGAGTTTACAAGTACCCTCTGCTGCCTTCCTAAAGCAAATCACACTCCCTCAATTTAAAAACACAGTAAGATCCCTACGGTGACAGGTGTATCATACAGTGATAGAGCAGGTTCTTCCTTTATTCCATACAATAGAATTTTTTGATAGAAATTGAAGCTCCCTGTGCATAGCTCTCTGATGAAACACCCCACCGATGAACAGACTTCTTCCAACCAGCAACAATTTTAGATTACCTTATGGTCTAATATCTTTCTTAAAGGTTTTTGTTCGCTTGGTTTTATGCTTCCATTCAAGCATATAGCATCAATGGGACAACAGATTTCAAACCTGAACACCTTGGACAACCTAGTTTGTTCTCATACGATATTGGCAGTAAAAAAATTAGTGTTAAAGCCTCTGTCCAAAGAAATCCACCTCTGCTGCTGTAAAGCCACCAGGGAGAGCCAGGCCAGCGGGGCCTGGCAGCAAGTCCCACAGGCCTGACGGTACAGAGGGAACCATGGCTGCCCCAACTTACACTTGGATTCAAAGGAGCATTCGCACAGATTCCAAACAAGGCAACTGAAATGACAACGTAAAGACACAATTGACTTGGCCTGGCCAGCCTAAAGAATCAGAGGACTCCTTGTTTAGTCTTTTTAATTAGCTGGTTTTCCTCAGTACACTTTTAATTATTTTCACATGGCACCCACTACAGAGGCTGTGGAATTAATTTTTCTTTAAGGAAGAGAAATCTTGGGGCCCCTGGCAGCACCCCTCTAGTTTGTTTTCCCTGAGACTGGTCTCTTTACTGGTAGAATCAGGCAGGACCATGGGAGTTAATGAGCAGTTGGCCAGATGGTGCCGGTCTGAAGGTGTTGGCTTTCTAGACAACTGAAACTTCTCTTTGGGAATAAACCAGTGATACAGGAGAGCAAAGCTACATTTCAATAACACACAAGTAGATAGACTATTAGTAGAGATAATTATCTGTGCTTTTTTCTCCCTCTCCCTTCCTCCTATTCTCCTTTCACCCTCACCCCATCCTCTTCCCCAAAACCAGTAGATATAGACACAGGGAGTGAGAAACAAAGGAACCCCAGGGCTAGAAAGAACACTCTTCCGAACACTACAAGTAGAAAGCTAAGCATTACATATTCAGATGCTATCGGCTCTTACACCCCCACTGCTGAGTTAATACCTACATAATAACAAAGTGGCATGCAGCAACAAAAGCTTTCAATAGCGTAACTTAAAGACATAAGCTATTGGTCTTGTGTTAACGAGGCCACTCTTGTGGCCTTATGACCATTATCATAAGACACTTCAAGTGCTGATAAGGCAGCCTTGGGCCATGGCAGCAACTATGTTACTACTGTCTCAACTAACTTCATGTTCCCATATGGAAAAGGTTTCAGTGTAGCTTCGGCCTGAAGGAGGGATCTACTGACATAGAACGTCACTGAGTCTAAATCAACATCAGAAAAACATCTACGCAGCTACAAAAGAGCATTTCTGCCAATAAAGGAGGAAGTAAATAGGAGAAAAATGACAGTTAAGATAGTAACTAGGAGTCTGAGTTTTCCTTTTTGACCACAGACATCACACTACCATGAACTATTCACTTCTTCCATAACTCCTGCTCTACCTTTCTAAAAGGCATAACGCAGCTTATCTTAGTGTGGTGTCTTCAGGCTATAGACATCAAGGATCCTCAGGAGTAACAATAATCAGACCTACCAAGAAACTCAACACTAGTTGTGCGATACACAGTCAAAATAAGAACTTCCATTAACTTTCTTTACCCACTCCTTGAAACAATCTGGAACCAATCTGCTTTTCCAGAAAGTTCCCTCTGCCTGTAAACACATGCCTTCTTTCAGAAAGTTCCCTTTTTAGGCAACACTAGGATCTCTTCCAGCTGTCCCACTGACACCACTCCACAAAAGGTGTTTGCACACAGAGAGATGATGGATGAGTTCCCTCAGAGCTGCAGCCATGGAATCCCAGAGTACATGAACCCTTTCCCTCCATCCGACAGAACAACCTCATAAGCCTGCTATACTTTTACTGTCATTAAGAAAATAGATCAATTAAATAGTCCAAGGGTAGCATATCTGTTCCCCTCAAGTAGCTCTTTACTATCTGAAAGGAATCCAGGAGTTGCAGGTTTCCGGGCAAGAGAAGGTTCTTTGAAAACAGACTTCTCTCACAGTATTGAGGCAAACAGAGGAACACAATGGCTCTGACGCATTCCAAATTTGCATTATTCCCTGCTGCATCATGTATTTAGGTTCACACAGGCAGAGCCTAACTGCAGTACACACATCTTTCCAGGATCAGAAAAGAAAAAAAAAAAAAAAGTAACTTGGCAAACAGCTTCATTTCACAGATTTAGTGCAAGGACTGAACTCCAGATTTGCAAATCCTAATTTAAAACGTTTGGTTTTGGTTTGGTTTTGGTTGGTTGGTTTTTGGGTTTGTTGGTTTTTCTTTTTGCACAATACGAGGCTAATTTGAATAACCTTTTCAGAATCTTCACCGGGGAATGCAAACTGAAAGCTGGTCTGTAGTCCCCACATTGATACTTTTTAAAAAGCTTCTCTCTCGTATAAGAAATTAGAGTGACACTAGTTTCAGTTCAAACTGTCTTCACTTGAGCTTCTCATGCAAGATTCATATTAGGTAACAACTAAATTATCAACATCAGACTGTGTCCAAAACTGCTATGAGCTAGAAGAGTTCCAGAGAATGCTGCTACACTGAATGTGCAAAACACGTTTCTGCAATGTGAAGTAAATCCTCCATACAGATGATCTATGAATAGCACCGTTTGTGAAAAGCACATAACCAGAAAACCCACTAGCACACTTCTCTATGCTTGCATGCCTGACAGTCATATTATCTCATATTATCCCCTTTTCCCATATGTGTAATGTTAATCACAGTATAAAAATTCAACTGTAGATAGATCCTTGGAGCCCACATAACAGAAGTTTTGCATAACTGCATTAATTTCCAATTTACAAATATGTGATTTGTCTTTCTCCTTCCCAGCTCTGACAAATGGACATGTTGTATGTTCATTAATGCCATTTGCTCAATTTAAAAGTCCCATATAGATTTATCTGCTGTCTTTCTGCTTGCAGTTATACCCCTAACACATAATGGGCTGCAGCCTTTAAATAAAAACATTCAAGCACTAGAAAAAAATATATCAAGCAGAGAAAAGTGTTAGAGACGAGACCCTGGATCAAGACACATATTCCTCAGGTTCTCAACACCTGCAGTTTTCTTTTCCTAACAGCACTTGAAAACCTCCCCAACTTAAACAGCAATATAGATGCAGACCATTAGGCTTGCATCTTCATGTAATTAAGGTAATGCCTTTGCTCTGTTTATTCACTTTGCCATACCATACATACAAACAGCAAAACAACAGGATTAGTTTGCCCACCTTTGACATCTTGTGCATTACAGAGTCATTGAATCACAGACCCATTCAGATGGAAAGAGACCTCAGGAAGCCTCTAGTCCAAGCACCTGCTCAAAAGGTCAGCTAGAATCAGAACAGCTTACTCAGGGCTTTATCCATTCCAGCCTTGAGAACCTCCAAGGATGGAGTCTCCAGATCATTTCCAAGCAACCTATTTGCTTCCTGACTGTTCTCACAGGGAAAAGGAGGTTTTCCTCAGAGCCAGTCCATGCTGATCATTCCTAATCACTGCCTTTTACATCTGTGCAGAGATGTGCTCCAAGAGTACCCCCTCCATGCTTTTCCCACAGAGCAACAAGTCAGAAACAATTGGTTTGTTACACCTCTGGAACTCCATTATCTTCAAAATATGTGTTGGGCAACACCACTATAATAATTTTGTCTGTAATGAATTTTCATGAGTAAAACAGACTGGAACAGAGTAAATGCTCCACTGATGGAAACAGGGAATGAACCTCAATGCTCACTTCACCATGGTCACATTTAGTACTGAAACTGCAGCCAAAACAGCAGTGGATACCTCACATTGCCACTGCCACCATTAACCATGAACAAAACTACATAGAAACAAGCGATTAAAAATATGCCATTTCATACCATATCACAGATGTTGGAATTTTATAACAGATCTGGTCACGTTATAGTCCAGAACTAATTTCCAAAAGTCTAGGAATGAAACTTTTAACAGAACTATACTTTTATGACCTTCACTTCAGACAACTGAAGTATTCCTCGTGCTTTCTGACTAGCCAGTGTCAACTGCGGAGACCAGAGTTCATTACAAGTTCCTCCATCAGACTGTGTAACTATTACAAATATCAGCTAGATAAGGAACACAAATTTAGTGTACTTCTCAGCTGCATGTTATCCAAGGCATGGATGACATTTTCAGTGTAAAATAATTACATACAATCGAGCCCTTATTTATACACCTGCTCTTAGGATCATTTAAGCAGACAATGTTACGCAAGTTAACATGACTTCAATAGTTTTACATTCTGCTTCTGCGGCTAAAAATTATATAGGCCTGTGGCATCTGAAATGATCAGACTAAAGCAGCAGAAGGGTCCAAAAGATCAAAATTCTGCTCTGAAACTGGAGGCCGTGTAAGAGCTTTTTGCAGCTAGAGCACAGACTAGAAGCATTCTGCTTATCTGTTTGAATATCAGTTTCAACCTGTATAGGAATATCAATTACTTTTCAAGGATAGTCCTCACGTTGTTGTTTCAAAACTGAGGAGTGATAACAACATATTCTGATTTTCTTATCTTTCTCACAAAACCAGTCACAATTTAAAATAAGCACTAACCTTGCATCTTACAGAGAAAAAGGCATTTATTTACCAGAATATTTGAAGGTGTGAAATTCAATTTCATAACAACAGGTATATTAAATAACAAAGCTTTAGAAAATATATGTAATTAGATGACAACATAGACATTTAAGCAGATATTTCTATTGAATCTTTGCTAGACTCCATGCTTGTCACCAAATTAGATGCTGTCCCATGGTATGCATTATAAATGAGGTGATTCATTTCATGAGGTTTATAATCAGTGACTGGAATTATAATCAACAATATACATGAGTGTCTTCTAATATTTATAATATTTTGGAGCCCATTTTGATCTCATGCTAGTTTCATATGACAGTAGCTCCCCTGTCTCTGTACAGACTTCCAGTTTATGCTGAGGTAGGTTACAATAGAGCCTCCAATTCTATATGAAGCACTATAGCACTCAAATATGTTTTTAATGTACACAGTAACATCAGACTATTTGCATACTATGAGAAATTATCCAAAATCAGAAAAATCTGTTATTTTTTGTTGTTTGGGGTTTTTTTTTTCCTGTCTTGTTTTTNTTTTTTTTTTTTTTACTGGCTACTGTCACTAACAAATTGCATTCCTTTCACTTAGCTCCAGTTGCAGGTCATTTACTCCCCTAGCCCCACAGCAAAGGAATTAGATTATTTCTTTCCCTTTTTTGAAATTACATGCTGGAATACATACAGAAAACCTTGCTCTCTTCTTTAAGTTTGATTAAAAAATAAAGTATTACATTCACCATCAAATCTTACCGAGAAGTTTCTCCACTTCTCTCAGCAGGAGATACCCCCCACCTCCAACAGCTGTAATTATTTAAAATGCATTACAGCAACCTTATCCCATAGGTACCTACAGAAGTATCCTACAACACACACCAGATGCATTCTCTGTTTACATGTCAGAGACAGTAAAGTTATATATAAATTTCCATAAAAGTAAAAAGAAAGCACTTCTCCAAAAGTCTGCATCCCTACAGAAACCTAAGGAAAAGAAATGTGTTGTGTAACACATTCAGACACAAGGTTGTGTCTAGAGTAACTGAAAAGCAGGGTTTCTCCTTCATAGGAAATGCTTGACTTCAGCAAGACAGACTAAAATCTGTAAGCATTAGCCTCTCTACAAACCAGAAATCTAAAGAAAAATTCAGTCACATTGCCCAGTGAAAACTTCCTGTACTCTGGAGAGTCTCAGTGAAAATTAAGCCTCATTAATTTTCCTTCCCCTACTTAGATATATGGTATTATATTAAATACTATTCTCAGTTTTCATGATCAGCTACACAAGCTCCCAATATCTACAGCTTTCAATCATGCCCATTAGGTATACTGTCCCAAAATCATCAGCCTTGGGAACACTTCTGAAGTTTGCCATTCCTCAAATCCTGCCTCTAAGACCCCTGGACCTCCAAACTCCCTCTATAGAGACAAGGCCAAGCCTAAGTGAGAACCAATCTCATTTGGTTCCCAGCATGGGAGTAGAAAGTGTGGAAATTCTGGTTGAGCTATCCAATCCAATAGCTTTGCAAATGCTTACCATCCCTAAGGAATTCCATTTACCAGGTTTGCTACAGAGCAGCAAAATCTGGAATCCCAACAAGAAGAGTGACACAAGACTGATGATGCAAGGCTTTCAAGATCTTCAGCTCAAAAGCAGAACCAAGAGGTGGATGATTCTCACTTTAATACCACAACAGTTCATATCAATCCTATCCCAGATATACTGCTGAAGTCCCGCATTGTATTGCTGCAAAGAAAACATTCCAGCCTTAACAAGGTGATATTCTTCTGACCACATCCATTTTTTTTTCTGTTTATCTCTAAGTATTTATCCATGCTCAGCAGCACCTTGTCTCAGCATGTCATCTTCTGCACATCAATCTTCTGTGCTGAATAGAAGGAAATAGACCTTTGCAAACAGGAAAGAGCTTTCTAACAAATAACCACAAACTGAGCTAAGCTACCTACGCTCCATTTAACTAAGTTCCAGTCAAAGCTGTGAAGTATAGGGCTGATTATTACACACAACTAGGAGACAAGGAACAACAAGAAAAACATCAGGACATTATTTGGGGATTATCATAAATCCAATGCATGCCACCCATTTAACTAATTAGCAGTGAATCATATTCTTACTAAGATTGCCACATTATTGTGGAACATGGAAATGTAGGGAAGCATTCTAGTCTCTGAAGAGGCCTTGATGTGATAAAAAGATAGCTTCACAGGTACAAAAAGGAAGTATAGCAGAACCATATGTATTCCAAGAAACTTGAAATGTTTATATTATTACAAGTAATTATACTGTCTAGGTCACTGAAATATCAAGTTGAAATATTTAGGTAGAGAAAGACATCAACTGTGTTTCTCTCCTTGATCTTATAAGCATAAACTTCAAGTATTTCCACTCAAGTCAGAGTTTCTGCATA
Source organism: Pampusana beccarii (assembly GCA_013399365.1). NCBI lineage: Eukaryota > Metazoa > Chordata > Aves > Columbiformes > Columbidae > Pampusana > Pampusana beccarii. The sequence goes on along the minus strand of VWYH01004462.1, from coordinate 204,443 downwards.
GCAGTGCCAAGAGAGCACAAGAGTACAACTATCTTACCAAAATTCTTTAACTTTTCCTGAGTTGAAAGCTATAGTTAATAAAAATTTTTAAAAGCCACACACACATAATCACACAGTAGAAATCCATTATAATGTCAACACTTCATAACTGGAATATGAATGACAAGAATGACTCAGCATGAAGACACAAAGGTAGAAGAAAAAACATACCTACAGTTACTATAAAGGAAGAGATCAACAAGACAGAAGAAGCCATAAGCTACTGATAATCCATAAGCCAACTCAGAACATCCATTTCATACTCAGGGCCCAAGGTGAAGAAAGAATAAGTGTTCCTGCTTTTAAAGAAGGCTTTGCAGCAAACTCATGACCAGTATGAATCAAGATGTATTTAAAAAAAAAAAGAAAAAAGAAAAAAAACAACACACACCACACCAAAAACACAACACCAAAACTTCGTACTTAAAATAAGCATAGAAGGTCCTTTGATCGGAAAAACACAGAAGCCATTAAGCCATCAGCCAAGTAAAATGCCCTCTCCTTCAAGCCAGACTTTTAGGGGGTAAGGGAAAAAAATATGACTTGGTGGGTAGCCATTGTAATAAGTGAGCAGTGACACAAAATGTTAAGATGACTTGGCGTTACAAAGGCAGCTTTACAGCACAGTCACGATCATTCAGCAAAAGGAAAACAACAGAAACCCACTAACAGAATCCCCACAAACATTTGACACTGCAGGGTCCTAAATAAATTGCAGAGACATCAGCTAAGGACAAGGCCTTTTTGAAGGATATGAAGAAGGTCGAAGGCTACAGTCTAGTCACATCAAAACAAGGAAAATCAGTTTCCTAGAATACAGACCAATAAATTATAAGTGAAGCAAAGGCTACATAGGCATGAGCTGGAATCTTTCACATGGCTTGCAGACTTGGACAGGGATAGCAAAGACTTGAAGAAAAAGGATTTAATTATTTGCTGATCAATATCATAGGACAATTCTGATGCCTCCCTGTTTGCCTTCTCCTTGAAACCTCCCATCTCCAATTTGTACTATTTACCTTAACCCACACTGACATCTGTCAGCTGGGTTCTCTGAGAAATTCAGTTCACTGGTATATCATCACTCAGTAGTCATGCTCAAAAGGACACTTCTGTTTTCCGTGTTCCTCAACTATTCCCTATGCCCAAATACAAGTTTTCACTTGCCACATGATTCTATGTGCTGGCTTTATGATTCTATGATTCATATGCAGCTTCTACTGCACTGTGCTTGATTCTCCACTACAGATTTCCAGGAAGCAGCATATGAAACACAAAGAGTAGCAGATTTTGTAAGGTATAAAGAAGTGATAGTAATGTAGATATTTTGCCTTACACAGCACTAGGTTTGCACAAAAAGAGCCACAAATGAGTTAGTCTCAAAATATACGCCTAAAGCAAGTTTGCTGGTTTCAGTAACCGGCAGACTCTGTGAATAGGATTCTACTCTGTTGATACTTGGAATTAAAAATACAAGACTTATAGCCACAGCAACAGAGTACAGGACTGGGGACTGGCATTCTAGAAAAGGCATCTAGTATGCAACCTCAAAGATTAATAAGAGCGTCCAAGTCATGCTGTATAGTAAAATCGCATTCAGAAGCCTCCCATAAGCAAAACTGTGGACAGTGAACTAGTTTTTACTGCACAAGAAGGGAGCTTCTCTTTGAGTGTCTTTTACAAAACGTATTTTCCCTCTGAAATTCCTTTTAAAATATTCTTGGACTGGTTAAGAATCCTCCTCAAGTCCCAGATGCAGAGCGTTAATACAGGAGACTTTCTCTTTGGCTGTTATAATACAGCTTCAAGAGTCAAAGTAACATTTTCAGCCTTTACATGGAACATAAGTCCCAATTGGTCCCTATCTGTTTCAGCCGGATGGTTCTGAAAATAAGCCTGCACATGCCTGTCTTAACTCACATGAATAGTTACAGAGAAATCCCGCAACACATGAAGGTATGTCTTTTTAAAGCATGCAGAGGAAACTCACTACAATCACCATATTTACTTGCCTTGAGCTTTCTGAATAAGAGACAAAGCTGTATTGGGACATACATTTTATAACTACATTCAAAGAACTGTTGCTTTGATCCAAGACTCTCCCACACAGCTCCCAACACTTACATATCTGAGTTCTTTGTGACACATGGAAACAGCACTGTCCCCTTTCCACATGGTGGACTCAAATGAGCTACTCGCTCTCCTCTGGAAATGCAGCTCAGATACTGTTTTCTACAGTATCAGGAAAAGGTTTAACACAAAGAGCATTTCTTAAGCTGGAGTGCCCCGTGCTCTCCCTGTTTCAGACATTCAGGTCACTCATCCCTCAGGTATTTGTGTATCCCCAGAAGAGCAGGGTCTCTGATTTTATTAGCCCACGCACAGGGTCCAGAGTTCATCAGCAGGCGTAGGGCAAAACCATATATTTCTAAATGAAGGCTTAAACACGAATTCTACTCTCACTATAATAAAAAAAAGAGAAATCTTCAGTTATTTCACTGTGTTGCTGCTGGATTACACCCTTTCATTCTGCTATCTGCCTCCTGTACCCAGAACTCAGCCAATCATATTTGATAGCATCTGTACAAAGTTTTAAGGGCTGCAGAGACTCTGCTGCCAATTTTCAGATAGATATTTGCAATGAACATAGACAATCAGCTCTCCTTGAGTCCTGACAACTGAGCCCTCTGATATTACTGAGGTATTATATAGCTACCACCAGAAACAGGGCTAGGGCCTGGAAAAGAGACTTTGGGATTTCATCAGTTTCCAAAAAATAATTTCAGAAATATTGTCATGGCTTCATATTTCACTACTATAATCTGAATTTAGAATAACAAGGAGTAACATCTACAAAATTGCTACACGCTAAATGCCATGCTCACAAATATAATGTCTCTCGCACAAGAAGATTAGCTTTCTAGAAATATCGAGCATAGCACAAAATCATACAAATTTCAAAATCTAAGTAAACCCCAAATCAGTTATAAAAGACACATATTCCAATGCTTCTCAGCTAATATGAAACAAATACTTGCAACACTTAGCTTTCTGAGTTTATGTATATAGATTGCAGAATTAGAAAGTGGTTTACATATCAAATACTACCAAATGTAAAGGAACAATTTTTAGAAACACAATAAAAGAAAGCTTAACAGCTTCAAAACTGGAAGGACTAGAGGCCATTCCCTTAAACACCTTATTTGTTGTAAAAGAAAAGGTTGCGCTATGTTATCAAAAAACAAATTCAGGTTTTGCAAACCAATATTTCATTAAAATTATTACCTACCTTTTTTTTTTTTCCACATATCTGAAATTCCTGTTATTCTGCTGTTGTAGTAGTGAGGACTCTCATTTGTGCACAAAGGTCTGAACTCCACAGATTTTGCCCAACTATTGGTCAGATATACCCTTGACTGAATAGAACTTCTGCTGCAGTAAGAAAAGCACAATCTACCCCAGGAAGTAATAGGAAATTGAACTAATTTAAGGAGACAACAGAGAAGGGAATCACAAAGGTGCTTAAAAATATTCATTTGCCCTTCACTGTGTTTGGTGAACTGAGTTGCAGAGGTTTTTAATGAGAATTGATGACCAGCTGGGGTTAATGGCCCTCAGCTGCACCTCAGGCCATTAACTCCACCCTATCAGTTATTAATCCCCAGGAAATACCCTCTACCTCTCTCTTTATTGCTTAACCATAAGTAGCCAGAGATGATCAGCCACTCAAGATCCTGGCATGGTGTGAAGGTTCCTGTTCCTGCCTCTTCACACAGCATGTCTCATGTTGTAAAACAAACTATTTAGATATTGCCACGCTGAGGTCACAAAAGGATGAAGAAACACATGTGAACAGAGAGGAAATAAACATTTTGTCTGGTGACTGCATTTCATATTTCTTCTTCAGTGTAAACATAATATTTATAGCTTGTACACTTCTAGTCTCAAGCCTGTATGTTAGCAGAAGATGATCAGAGAGTTTGTGAGTGGTATTAATGTAAGTCTAAGAACACAACCTTTAGGTTTTAATTTTTTTACAGAGAAAGACTGTACTGGAAATTGGTTTGACTGAAGAAGGGAAGTGGCATTTGTATGATACAGCATCATAGGGACAAAAATTATTTCATCTTTCTTGAATATCTCCACTCCAGAATCAAAATTTCTGGGAACATGACTATTGATCAGGACATATCTAAGTAACACACATTCATACCTACTGAGTTCGCCTACTCTGAAATATGACATACAACTACACTAATAAAAAATCTGAAGATCATCTATCTTGACTGCATCTTCAGTGACTAAACCTGCACCCTCTTGCAATGTCATTTTACACCAGTCTCACAGAAACAGCAAAAAGGGATTACTTTTCCATTTAATTCTTTCCCTTTCCAGCATATTTGGGCTACCCACATCATAAGGCTTGTTGGGGCACTGACATTTTTTAAATGGATCAATAAATTATGTCCTTGTGTCCTTGTGAAAACTCTTACAGATAAAAGAAACTGTAACTTCCATCCCATGAACAACCCTGTTTATTTCAACGTGAACATCAGTGTCAATAAATGCCTGAAAAACTCCAGTCTTTAGCGGACAGAGAGTACCTCAACCCTCAAAGGCTATAAGACATCGACTACTATTATTCTCTTTAACGGAAATAAGATCACATTGAGCTTCAGACCAAAATATAGATCCTTTCAGGTCACATTTACCAATGATCCATGGTGATATAAATCAATTACATCTTCTATCTCTATACAAATCATAAGTTAAATGAATGTTCTGCTGCCCTACTTAAGTGTAATTATCTATAAGCACACACAACACTTTTTGTGTTCCTTCTTCTGGCAATGTCATATTTTTCTTAGTTACACGCAGGACACATTTTGAACATTCAGTGGAATAACCCCCGTTGAGAAAGTTAGATCTAAAATCAACATTTGCTCAATGAAAGTTCTCCCAAGAGCGGGGTGCTGTCAAAATTAGCAGAAGAATCAAGAAAGAGGTTGTAAAAGGAGGTAATGTATTTCATTTCAGAACAGCTTGTTATGTCCTTATACCACCTCAGCTGTAACAACATTTTCATCAACTTCAATAGGCTTTGGACCAGGCTCTGAGTTGGAATGGAAGTTGATGATAATAGTAGGAGTGCAGAGTGATGCCAACAGGCTTTGAATTGATCCATTATTATGAAAGCTGTTTACAAAGAATGAATAAGTAATCCACACTGTGCTATATACACTACCTCTCAGTATAATTAGGCTAGTGTGGCTTACTGACTCACTGTTTTTACCATTTTCATAGTCACTTGATGTCCTGGTGAACATTTGCTATAACAAATTTTTAAATCTTTTTACATTTCAAAATCCAAAGATTTTCATGGGGTTTATTAAAAAAAAAAAATACAGTGGGACCTCTCCTCCTCCTACACTAGTTTCTTTTAACCTAACAGACAACTAATCCTGATGAAACATCTTTACATCAACTGCTTATGTTTTACAGAATGTTTTTTCCCTAATTAATTGAATCATATACATCATAGTCACATTTATTAAATTTTGTTAATTATTAGATACATCCTCACACACAAGATTTTAAAGATTTGTTTAATGTCATATCTATATATAGTAGACAATTAAAACATTATATTCATTAAAGTTACTCAGTTCCTTTGCTTGGCAGTAGGAAATGGAACTATGAATACATGTTTCAGTTCACTTTAATACTAAAAGCACACATTGCAAGCGGCAGCAAGTGCACGTTTTTAAGGATCACTTGTGAAATGTGCTGGACTTACAATGTCAGATTCTGAACCCTTCTGTTCCTATAAAAGATTTACAGAGTATAAGAGACTCCAACCCAGCTATTGTGCTTGCCTCTTCAAATGGGGATTAAATAAGCAGTTATATCCACCATAGCTTTTGCACTATATTTTTTGTAAAATACATACTTTGACTCAACTGACCATCAGAATGGGCTTCTGCAGAGACTGATAGCTAAAATTTCTTAGTTTATTTCTTTTAATAGTCATTCACAATGGTCTCTCCTGTCCTTAAAGGATATAAATATATTACGAAAACAGTGCTACTGAGTAACAACTGTAATATAAACATGTTTGTTTTCATGTCATTACAATGATCACACACACTCATGAGTGAATTGTTTATGCAGACATCTATCAAACACATAATAGATGGTGATCATAAGCCATTGAATACGGTCTTTCAGAAACCTCTCTTGAGGGGGTTTTGGTTACTAGCATTCATAATTCACAAACCAGACAACCTAGGAATTCAAGTAAGCAGCTGAGAGAGAATAAGTGCTAGAAGATAAGTCTGCTTGCAGTCCATGGGAAAAGACAACCATAGAGGTAGTTCAGACCACTGAAGGTCTTTGGACAGTGGTCTGTATACGTGGGAATGGCTCCTAACTCCCAGTTTCAGATGCTGTCTTATCCCATCTTCCAACTCTGTATCGAGTGGAAATCAGTCACACATGATCTCTTCTCCCATTCTGCCCTGATTACTACAAGAAGGAAACCTCACCTTCCTGGCCAGAGGGGCACCGCACTGTGCTCCAGCTAGATCCCTAATTCGGACAAATCACTCTCGTGGCTTGGACACACCATGCACTCTGAGGCTGGTTAGATGCAGCCTTTCTCCTTAAAAGTACAGCCTACAGTTAACACACTTTTAAATTAGATCCCTTAGGTAAATGCTTGCAACTGATTGGGATGAGACCAGTCTCAATAGGTATTTTGTTAATATAGCTGTTTATCAATAGCAAAGATTAAGACATATTCATCACTAATTCTCTGAAATAGAAAACTTAACTTTGGTACAGTCTAACGCTTTTCTATCATTCTACAGATGATAGTGACAAAACAGAACAAAATACAACAGGAATGTAAAGCAACACAATAAACAAGATGTATTTTCAACTACAAAACTTGCATGCATTTTTAACACTACAGTATGGATCTATATATATTAAATTCTCCAGAACACAGCTTGCATTTTGAACATAAATTTGCTTTGCCTTGCTCTTGAAGAGAAGGAAGAAATCTAATCAAATTCTACTGAGTGTTTTCTCTGCTATAATTTAGTGGTAAAACTGGCAGGCTGCCTAACCACGTCAAAAAGGGATACATTTGAAATGCTGTAACTATAAAACAACAAGGAAGCTTTTAGCCACATTCATGTAGTGGAGACTATGAAAATGTTTACTTCTAATGTGGTTAGCATATGAAAAGATTAATCTAACAGGAAAATACATTTTAAAGTTGTGAAATTGTCTTGCTTGATGTATAAATATTTTATGTAAATAAAAGAGGATTTGAGATTCATATAACATTTATATATTTTTAAAACTAAAGGCATAGCGACTCGCTCCGCAAAACATTTTTCAGTGATACTCTCACTCTGCTATCTACACTAACGCCTTTATTTGTTTATATTAGCTTTTACCCTAATGAAGATGGCGCCGGTGGTTCTGTCTGGCTAAGCTGCTGACAGGACACCATCAGCTTCGATGGAAGGCATCACTGAGAGGGAGCAGGCGGTTTTTCAGCTCAGTCACTCTGGTTCCAGGCTGCCGCGACAGAAAATTTATGCCAATGGAGGGAATAAGGAAAGGCGACTTTTCCTCAAGACTGTGACAGCAGAAGTTTGAGAAAATTGGGGTGACATATAGGGATGCTGTTCTAAGCGCTTTGAATATCTGAGCTCATTTCCTTGAGTTGTTTTCTTTTTGCCATTTTCTTCATTAAGTGTGTTGCTGTAACATAAAAATCTTTTTATATTCTTGAAGATTTGGAAACAGTTTCTAAATTATATGCCAGAGAGGGGTAAAAGGGTCTAAACATAAATGAAAAGTCAGACATTCAGTTCTGATCCAGGTTAATTGGAGCTTATTTTTATTGTTGGTTTGGGACAATTAACAAGTTGATCCCCACTCAAGAAACAAATCAGAATGGCTTGGCAGACTAATGGCCAGCAATACCAAGTGATTTTCATAAGATGGAGACAGTTACTACCGAAGCCATTGCTTCTGCAATACAAGGGTGGGATTACTTTCTGTAAAAACTAACACTTTCTACCAAATTTCAAAGCATTTTCAAAAGTTGTGGCAGACAATGAATGTCTGAGCCGAGACTTAAGGTAAAGACCAACAATTTTACTGTGTATTTGGCTGAAATTCACAAGTTTGTAGAGAACAGAAACGTGTTCATTAAAGAATCTACAAAATGACACATACTTTCTTTGGAAGTCAGATAGCATTAAAATCCAACTAAAGAACAAAATAGTCCATATCTTGGTATTGGAGAATGTGATGAGTTATTGCATCTCAAACCGTAATTATGGCATTAGATTTTTTTTCTTAACTTGTTAAAAAAGGAAGACTTCTGTGATCCATATAGCTGTTTGATATGCTTGTGGAGATAAAAAATAGTCATTCTAACTCAGCATCATAGTATAAATTATTTCTCTGTTGTTATATCTGAATAAAACTGAAAGTGATAAATACAGTGAAGTCTATACAGTGATAAATACAGTGGAGTCTATGGATTTGTGTCACCAAGTTAACCGAATCAAAGGCATTACCTACAAATCAAAATATATTTTCCTGGATGGCAGCATAGCCAAGTTTAAATAGCATAAATTCGTGGATCATTCTGCCACTGTAAATGCTTGTGAAATTTTGGGGTAGGGCAAAGGGCTGGTGGGATGACGCTGATACACACAAACTGGATGACTCAAGCACTTTTAAAACTTAACCTTGGATCATTGGCTTGACCTCTCTCCTAATGCACAATCAGAAGTATTCTGCACCAGGTTCCAAATTTTTTTAAAGGCATATATGTGAGCCAGTACTGAACTTCAATGTGATGCCTCTGAAAAACAGGTAATGACCTGCCACATGACTCTGAAAATGTCTCTTAAGCAGTAAGAAAAGCAAGGGTTCCAGCTGAGATACAGAAAATGGACCCTGAGAAAGATCCAGCAAATAGCATAAAATCTAAAAATTCAAAATCTCTTGAAGATTCCTACAACAATTATACCAAAAGACATACTGGACACAAAATAGATGCTCACAGGGTGGAGCCTAACACTTGAAGCAGCAAGAGATTAATACCAACACTTTCACCCATTATACACAGTCTGAAAGCGGGAGGAGAGGGGGAGAAAAACACCCATCTAAACAAAAAAACACAATTCTCAAGTACAGATCTGCATCAGTCAAACCAAAGATTGTTTTGTTATTAATCAGAACAAGAGAATAAAAAATGAAGTAATTTCTTTCTTTTAAATATCAAATGCATTGAAGCAGCAGTAATTTATTTTTATGTCATTATTTCTTTTGATACTATGCAAAATACCATTTCTAAATGCTGGTTTTCTAAAAACATAACCATTAGGATAGTTGTTACATATTTAATTTCATGCTCCACTCAGCATAAAGCAGTTGAGAGACTGCCAGCCAGAGCAAATTAAGTAACCAGTTAGATAATTTCCTGCTTAATTGAAAGCAGGTAGTTTTTAAAAGTAATAATTGATTTTGTTTCTAATGAGTGTGTAGCTATTTCTTCCTTTTTCTATTCCCATTATTAAACAAGATTGTGCTAAACCTTTGTACACTGTTAATGACAGTCGCAGGAGGAATAGAAGTGGAGAATCCTGTTTATTTAATATTTCAGATTCCAATTGTAGTAAAAAAAAACCAGCAGAATGGCATCTCGCTATTGGTCCTTGATTTCAAGATCATTGCTTCACGATGTATTCCAGGTCAAAAGTTCTTCCCGTCATGCTCTTCAGGGACAAGAAGTGAGCCAGTAGTCTCAGCTTCGTTCAAAGCAAAGAAGCATCAATCATCCTAGCAGACAATAACTGATGTCAGAAAGAAAAAAAAAACAACAAACAAAACAAAACAACAAAACCAACCAAACAAACACAACACTGTTCCGCAGTTACTACCTTCCTTCTACTTTTAGGAATGGTCACTCCAAAAGAAAACTGTGGTGCCTAAAGATAACAAGCAAATCTTTGACTGACGCCGTTATATGATTTGGTAAAAAAGGACTTAATTCTCCACAACTGTTGAAAAAGCATTTGTCACAAGCAGATAATTCACTTGAAAATTTTATTTAAAAACAAAAGAATCACTGTTCTATTAAAATGTTTGAACAAAATATTACATTTTCTGATCTAAACAAAAAATTAAGATGACTGTGTCCATCTTTCTTTCTTCCACTTCTTTGAAAATTAACAAAAGGGAAAGCACATTCTACATGTGTAGAAAGTATTCCTGCAAGCTTTTTATTACAATCCAATGTTTTGACAAGTTAATATAAGAAATAGTCAAATTCCAGTGTGACTCATTTTAGACTCTATCCTCATAACTGTTGAGCACCTGACTGCTTCCCCTCCACAGATGCATATAAATATAAGCAACAATTCCCTGAACTGAGTGATACAAAACAACCTAGAGTCCAAAATAGGTAATATATCTGTATAAAAATCAGAAGCTATAGCATCATATATGCATATACACGTAGTAGATTCATAACCACCATAAAATGCTAAGATGATCTCCCAATGAAACATCACTGCTGATTGCAGGCTGGTAGGTATTTCCCATATTGCTATTACTGATTAATGCACTGAGACAATTAAGACGTGCACCAGGTAGAGCAAGCTAGAGTTCTGCAGACTGTCAGTAGCTTAATCCATGCATTACTGATAGTATTATGTGCAGTTCTAAGTATTTAAATCTGGTGTTTACTATACAAATCCTTCTTCTGAATTTATAGTCTTACATGCAAAGATTTAAAAAAAAAACAGCACTCTATCCTCGTAGAAGATAATAAAGAGGTATGCAAGGGTATCATTATCATAAGATTTGGAGTTATCTTCTTTAGTTTGTGCACTGGTATTTCCTAGTATGCCAGCTGATGAGTGTCCTTCAGAAGTGTATTTATGTATGTGCAGACACACACAAATTTCAAGTTCTGTCTTTGCAGTTTCAGAGTTCAGTTAATTGGCTCCTAAGAAGGCTGCTAGAAGAGCAAGATACTTCAGACAAAAGCACAGTTCTAAGCTTGTCTTATCTAAGTGACCTCAACCAGAATTTTACCATCAACTGAAGTAAGAATTGTGTCAAGTTCTTAGGAAATAAAAAGTCATAGCAGCAAAGAATGATCTTTCCATTATCAAATAAGGTACTTGAAGAGGGCAGCCTGGGTGACAGAAAGACTTCAACAGATCAAGATTAATTACAACTCCTAGGAAAGAAAATAATCCTCTGTTCTTGTTCCAGTCTTAAGAACAAATGAGCTTGGAGAAGTCTGCACAAAACCGACAGTAAAGGCTGAGATACCTCTTGGAACACGTCATGCTTAATCTTACTTTTTTCTGAGAGTTCCTAATTCTGATCAGGTACATCTGTATCATGTAGACTTATCTGTTAGTCAACCTAGAATCACAGCTGCCACATCTGAAAGGAAGACAAAGGAGGATAACACTACTGATTTTCTACAGGAACAGTGGCCAAATCAAACAAACATCTTTAAAATGTTAAATACAGCTTTTAGTCTAATAGCTAGAAAAATAACACTGGAACAGGCTGCCCAGAGAGGTTGTGGCGTCTCCTTCTCTGGAGACATTCAAAACCCACCTGGACACATTCCTGTGTGATCTGCTCTGGGTGAACCTGCTTTAGCAGATGGGTCAGACTAGACGATCTCCAGAGGTCCCTTCCAACCCCGACCCTTCCATGATTCTGTGAACTTCACGAAAATCCAGAGCAGGTTTCACGCGAAGGCTCTGCTCTTACAAGTTGATTTGTGTGCAAGGACATCTTTAAGGATAAATCAATTTAAAATTAAGCACTATGGGTAGACCTACTTCCTCAATTAATCTCAAACCATCTGCCCTAACTACCCTTATGAATGTGTCCCCACACAAAAAGAGAAATAGACTGGAGGGCAAGGGAGAAGAAGAGCACATTGGAGAAGACACGAACTCCAGTACAGCATTTATCATACGTTAAGGTAACCAGGTACCTAGTTTTCACTTTAGTATTTTAAACCTGCACTGGAAATGGTGGTTCTTAGGAAACAATAGTGCAACATGGGTTGGCCAAACAACAAAATAAGTCTGTACATAGGCTATTAGAACCTTGAGGGCTTAAAGGAGACTATCTCTTATATCCCAAAGTGAGAACAGAAATGTTTTTAAAAACCCAGACAAACAAACCAACCCCTGCTGAATAAAATATAGCTGTACTGTGAAAAAATTATTTGTTCTCGTCCGTCTCTCAAATAGCAACACTGTTAATGATCTCAGCATTTAAGGACCCCGCTAGCAAGAGTAGTTATGGCTTTCTGAAGAGAGGACCATAGTTACTAGCTGGGCTCTGCTGCAGAGGCTACACTTTCTCATGGTCCTGCAGGATGTCCTTCAGGGTAACCAAGTCAGTTGCTGCCCCGGTGTTATGTGGAGTTCCTCCCCATCAGCTGGCTTCACCAACCACTCAATTTTCTCTCAGGTGAAACCAGATTTTGGCAACCTGTCACAGGGACCAGTGACCAGAGCCTGTGCCATGGGTACTGTTGGGCAGGGTCAAGCAGGTGTCTGGGGGGCAGCTTGCCTGGCCTTCCTCTGCCCCTATTTTATGTACGACACTGATGGGTTTTATTGACTTGTGCTGCAATGCAGTGTTTGAGGGTACCATATGTCATGACAAAATAGAGGAAGAAGAAGTAGATTTTGCAGGACTGAGTTTCTAGCTCAGAATGCATTGAACTGAATGGTGGCATCCTTCCTCTAGGACTGACTGTTTGGTCAAGTTACAGGAAGCAATCTCCTCTCTCCTCAACCTTGGCCAGTACTTTCATATTGCCATTGGCCCCTATCTCAGCCACCAAGGTGGGAACTTCCGGACAGTAGTGCTTCAGTTGCTGACAGTCCCAGGCAGGAACCCATCACCAGAGGGAACCTCAAGCTGGTAGTGCTCCAATTGTAAACAACCTGGATGAGATTCAGTTGCTGGGGGAACCTCCAGCTGGTTGTGCTCCAGAGCTGAGGGTCCCTGAAGGTAATATGCCTATGGTACAGTAACTGGAAAGGAAGAGTGTCAGGAGTGGTGGAGGGGAAAGAATATTTTATGTATATATACATGCCCACACCACCTAAACCCCATTATTTCACACATTTAATGCAGTTCATAAAGTTAAACGCACCCTCTCATGACCAAGTCCATTCACTGGGCAAGTCTAGGGTTGCAATGACACATAATAAAAACGTGCTATTTTCCATTTCTTATCCCAGTTTAAAGCCTGGAATATAACTCTCAGCCCTGGACCTCCTTTCTTCTCCTTTCTCACAATCAACAATAGAGAGATCTAAAATCCTGAGTATTTCACAGATTATCTCCACCACTACCTTTTCTCTAAGACCATCTCACAAAACAGCTTTCACATAGACTATGTGGAGCCAAACACAAGAGTTTTATGCTTGTTGCACTAAGTACAACCATCCCAAATTACTAGCTGCATATTTGACAAGTAAATTTCTTTGGCATCCTGAAAAATCTGAAGCAAAGGTATTTTGAGTAAACAACAGTAAGAGACTACAAACTGACACTATTGTGTCTTCCATGAAAAAGGCAGATCCCACACTACCCTATAGGCGACACAGGCCTCAGACAGAGACTGAAACAGTCCTCAAGATATACTAGGGAAGAGGCTTGTATAAGTTGCCTGGTTTGTCAGCAGGCCTGCTACTGGGAAGCACAGCCAATTCCTCAACTCGGGTACCTTGCAGAGAATATTATGTTTTCTGTGGGAACACTCCACTGTAGCTTCTTCCTCCATACTATAGCTCATAGCACAGACTGTCTGAAAACAGATCCTTTAGCCCTCTGTCTTCTGGAATGGGCGTAGAGGAGTCATAATAATCTAACCCCACAAAAAAAGGATAAGAACTTTTGACTTACTGGCACCCAGCATCCCTTAGCCTTTAAGCAAAAATGAAGAGAAAAACTGGTTCAGAAAAAGACAGCATGTTTGGATATACTCCAGTTATCAGAAGCATGAGCCATGAAGCCCCAGTAATGCAAACAAACTCCAAAGATGAAAAAAAAATTCTGAGTCTAACTTAGCTGTCACTGATGTACTCAGGTAAGCATTTTGCACTACTGATGAAGAAAGCATATCAAAGACTCTTTGCAAATCAATAAAGAGTTTCTAGCACACTAAAAGCTTTCAATATAATGATTTTATTTTTACACTAAGGGATTCTTTCCTTCTTGGACAAAGCACCTTCCATAGAGGCAACTGAAGACTATGCTTTTCATATTTCTTATCAAGTCGCTGCCACCATCACAATATATGGCTAGCCCTGTTTTGGAAAATTGGAATTCTTTGTTTGTATTTCAAATGGATGAGAAAAGCATTAAAAGCTTCAAACACGTCTCATAGGCATGTTGGCTCACACTGTTTCACCAAAAGAAGTCCTCCAAGTCCAAAACTGACTGCCAAGGCTGCATACATGACATTTGCTATTTCAGTTCCTACGGGAGGGTCCAGATAAGATCCTTATGGGTAACGAATAATGCTAGACAATCTCTAGCCAAAGATTTCAGAGAATGTTTTAGGCTTTACTTTTTGGAAGTACTGACAATGGCCCCAATCCAATAAAGCTCTAAAGAACATAATTTAAACGTTTTGCTAGATCAGAACTGTAGCATGCAATGGAAGAGAACACAAATATCTAACTATGACAAACACTGAAAGAGGCAACACATAAGCACAGTTAAAGTTCAATACTACAGTCACTTTTTCCTATAGTAAATCTCATGTTCCCATGGTCCTGCTCCTTTACCCATAAGAAAAATTAACAGCTGAGTGTCAGGGTATGGACCTAGTGTTAAAGGCAATCCCCTTGTGCTGCTGAGGCTCACTCTATAAACTTTACTCTTCATGCTTTTAGTGATATTTTCTGCCCAGTCACATTTTTGCTTATGTATCTACACATACAACACCAGACAAAGTTAATCTCAGATATACCACAGGTGATGAGTTGCAGATCAAGAATGCTGAAGCAACAGAGGCACCAGGCTGAGCTCTGTGCAGAGCCAATTTGGGTCTGATTGAGTTCATTAGCTCAGGCTGTATCCCAGACCACAGCAGACTCACAGCCATACAAGTACTTTTGTGCAGCATGGCATGTGAATGCATCCTGTTGAGCTTGCCCAGTTTATCCCTATGCTGTACTCCCAGGAGAGCTAGGGCAGCAAAGTCCAGATGGATTTGAGAGGCTCTGGGATGGAGTTGGTGCTATTAACCCCGGATTGAACTCAGTCTGAGCCCTTGCTTGGGCATGGCACAAATCCAGCCTGGACCCAGGACTGTAGATGAGCTCATCTCTGTGCACTATGGAGGAGAGCATGCAGGCTCCAAATGGTGCTGCAGGATTCAGGCTGAATCAGTACCTCCAGTTCAGCACCAACCATGCTGATGCGGGGTGAGGCCTCTGTGTGGGCACCAGCTGTGCTGGGTTCCTCAGCACTCCTGATAACAGGAACACAGCGTAGACACACCTGAACAGGCACAAATCTGGTTCAGCAAGACTTAACGCTTTGGTTCCATAGGGCAAAAAGGCAGCTGGACTACATCCAAGCTCATACTCAAGTGCTGGATGTTCCAAACTCACACTGGCTCCTGACGAACTAATCAGACATCATTGCAACATACTCTTTAGCTCACGTCAGAGTTTCCACAGGGCTCCCCTCCTCAGCATCACTTACATCGGTTTGCCGTGTACAAGATCCAGCTCTCCCACTCCCCTTAGGCTAGGTGCAGCTCCCTAAGACAACATATTATAGAAAGGTAAGTTGTGGAGATGCAGAAGACTGAGCCAGAGCCATCTAATACAGACGCAAAAGAAGCCTCCAAATTAACATAAGTTACTCCAAGTAAATCAGAATGGTTATGCTATGATTGAATTATACAGAGATCATCTTTATATCAAGATGCCAGCACACCAGCCTGGTTCTTTCATATCGAAAGCATTTGGTTACAATGAGTTATAATTTGCTATAACAATGTTAATAAATTAAAAGCACAAAGGGGCAATTACAATCACATTAAAACATTCCGTAATTTTGGAAAATTAATGTTTCACTAAGTTTTCATTTTTATGGATAAATTGAGTCAGAACTGTGCTGTTCCTACACTGTGCTAACAAGTACCAGTGTTAAGCTTTTTGGAACCATATGGAAAGCTATCAATTTTTTTTCTTAAGTAGGATTCTCATCTCTTTGTTTAATATCACTACAAATTACACAGGCTAATATTTACACATGGTTTCATCTAGGAACTGTGAATCAACAAACTGCAAGGCAATAGGTAGTAACTATTCGTTTTCAAAGGAAGTGTTGTGAGCTACCTGCCAGAGGGCTGTACAGAAAACCAGGAAGCTCTCTCACTTCTGATTCCTCATTTTGACCCAGTGCCCCTTCGGGACTTTGGAAAGTCACATGGGGCCAGACTGCAGCAATATCAAACTGAAGCATGAGAATTCCTTGAATCACATTTAAAAAAAAAAATAAATCACAGGACTGGCTTCAAAAGTCACAAGATCACAAGATCTTTTAGTGCTACACTGTAAGTCCGCTGTCTCCTGGTGCTCCTATTTCAAATTTCTGTTAACTCAGACTTTAAAAGTTTTCATTATAGAAACTAAATACAGAAACATATCTATTTGATCAATAAAAAGGGATCTTTGCAAAGTTTGACATCAGCCCTAGGTCTTTCACAGAGATATGGAGCATTTAAAGTTTCTCAGATGAATTTAGAAAGCCTATAGCTTTCAAGCATTCAAAACACTCAGTATCAGATTTTTGTGTACTTGACCACACTACTTGGGTAAAAATGGTTCACGCTTCATCAGATAAAGAGAAAACAGTTTTCAAAAGTACTCAGCACACAGCAGTCTCCATGCAATCCTTCTCCAACCATCGCAAAAAGGGTGTCACCAGAATGATCAGAGTCAGAACGGATTCCACGAGGGAGAGATTAAAAGAACATATTTTCCTCCAGCACAAAAAAAAAAAAAGTGGTAAGAGATCAGCAAAATCAGTAGTCATGTCACGAAGGTGAATACAGAGTTATTCACTCTCTTCTAACACAAAAACTAGGAGGTGCCAGTTATAATCATCAGCTGACAGATTTTTAGAGCAATTGAACTGATTTCTTGTTCATATAACACCCAATGAAACTGTGGAACTCATTGCCACCAGACGCCACAGACACCAAAGCATAAAAGAATGGAAGTACTTGTACAGGAAGGTCCATGGATATTTATTAAATACAACGGCTGCCACCTGCAAGCCACCAACTTCTTCAACCACCCAGTCCTACAGATGTTGGGCTAGGGGTGCGCCAGGCCAAGCTCTTCGATACGGTGCACTGGGCAGCCTCACAAAAGGGTACAGGGCAGGCAGGCCTGCCCGACCATTCGCCAGAGGTCCTGAGGCAGCCTATTAACAGGCACCCACCAGACACAGCTACCAGCTGCAGACCAGCATCTCCTCCCTGCCTTATAGCAGGGCACTTCCCAGCAAAAAACACTCCCTTTCCTGAGCCTTTGGGTTCCATGTCACCTGATGTGGGCAGCCATGGGCTCCTGGGGCCCTTCTTCCCCAAGGCGCACAGGCTGCCACCCAAACCCCTGCATGCTGGTGAATACCGGCCACTTGTTTCGGCCACCCACGCTTCCCGGGACCTCCTCCCCAGCACCACCACCAGCACCAGGGCGGTTAACCCCAGAGCACTCCTGGCAGTGCTCAGGCCAGGGCTCTATCCCAGGCATGGGGGAGGACAAAATGATGGGCACGAGGCAGGGGGTGGTTAGTAGGTCGAGAGAGGTTCTCCTCCCCCTCTACTCCGCCCTGGTGAGACCACATCTGGAATATTGTGTCCAGTTCTGGGCCCCTCAGTTCCAGAGGGACAGGGAACTGCTGGAGAGAGTCCAGTGCAGGGCAACAGAGATGATGAAGGGAGTGGAGCATCTCCCTTATGAGGAAAGGCTGAGGGAGCTGGGTCTCTTTAGCTTGGAGGAG
>VWYH01004462.1:124823-185950 GCA_013399365.1 Pampusana beccarii | reverse complement strand
GGGAACGGGCGAGGGCGCGCGCGCGCTCTCGCGGGCGGGCAGCTGGAAGTCATTGCCCGGAGATTGGCGTCCGCGTTGCCACGGCGACCGCCCCGGCGGCGCCAGCTGGGGCCGCAGTGTGAATGGGTGATGTCACGCGCCCGGCGCCGGCCAGTCTGGGCCGCCCGGGCCAAAGGCATCAGCTGGGAGAATGGAAGGCGGGAGAGGAAAGGGGGGAGGCCGGAGAGGAAGGGGGTGGGAGGCCGTGGGCAACCGCGCGCACCCCACTGCCACGCGTGGGCGCGGGGGGGCGGGGAGGGAAACACACGCGTTCGCCCGCCCGAGCGCGTTGTCGCCGCCGCCGCGGCGGCGGGAAAGTGTCGCTTCCGCCGGGGGTGCCGGCACGGCTCCCGCTAAGCGTGGGGGGCCCGGTGGCTCGCTCGGGCCGTGCCAGCTCCCCATTGTTCGGATGGAGAGATGTCTGTGTTTCCATCCTCAATTCATTCGCAGGCACTTTAGAAAAGAAAGAAAAAAAAAAAAAAAAAAGTTCTTTCCTGGAGGAACGAGGGGCTTTTCACTGCGCTCCAAGCGAGGTTTACAATCCCTGCCAAGGCTCCCCAACTTTCCTCATTCAGCTGCAAAGTTTCCCACTGCTTTCAGCAACGAGATTCCCACACTGCAGAATACCTGATTATATGTGTTTAGCCAGTCCCAGTAAAATATTCTCTCAAGCTTGAAATGAACAGTTTACTTCACATATGAAATTACTCATTGCTTTCTTACTGCAGTTCTTCATGAGAGGGTACATACCTAATTCAGTCACTTAAGCTCAGAATGGGAAAATCAGATTGTTCCTTAATGTAGGTTGTTATTTACATAGATGCACTCTTCACATCGATTTCAGTGGCTTCAGGACAAAGGCCACTCAGCAAAAGCCTGTGTACCTGTTCTGTGACCCAGCAGGAGATGCAGGTTGGGTTTAAACATAAACTTCTCTCACTAAAGACAGTAAACTGTTGCAGAATGTAGGGTATTTTTTTCCAGTGGGTGAAATGGCCCCTCGTCTGTCAGTCAGAAACTACAGCTCCTCTGTATTTTATCTCATCTTCATCACACAGCACCTCTAGCTGTGGGCCTCAGAGCCTGCATGCATGGGAGCTCTTCCAGGCTGAGGAGGAGACGCGACATTAGGTTCCCCTATCAGTAAAATCTTAAAACAACTTACATTAATTACACGGTTTTGTGTTTTACTTCACGGGGCATTTGCTGAGTAGCTGTTTGCGGCCAGGCAGGTGAGACGCTTGCAATGGTTCTCATTATAATTATGCTTATTTTAATTCTCCTGGTTTGGTGCATGAGTTCTCAGGGAAGAAAAGGAGGTTGAGTCCCAAACATTTAGGAATTATTACAACTGTTTTCAGTCATACAGACGCCTTCAAAGGCAGCAGAAACTGTTGCCGAAGTGTCACCCGTGAGCTTGCGAACCCTTTATCTGAACCTTGTCACAGCCAAGGCTCAGCCACCCAAAGGAGCAAGAGCGGTAGAGTGAGAAGAGGCTGGTGGGGGGTGGCAGTGCCTCCATGCAGGGCTGGAGTGGGCAGAGCCCCCTGCAAGGACAGGACGGGGTGCAGGATCCAAGGGCTGGGGAGGAGGGAGGATGGGGAGGGGACCCGCGCGTCCCGCTGGCGGCTCAGCCCTAACGCTGAGGGTGGATTTTTAAATCAATTGAAGCAATGCAGATTCAGTTCGTGGGAAGGTGAAAGCTACCCCCCGTGCAAAAGTGCATGCAAAGGGACCTTGCAGTCAGTGTAACAGGTTAAGATCATTCACAGGCGTGCGGCTAGGCATTGGGACAAACACCCTGCAAACACCAAGTTATCTGAGGTCAGCCAGTACACACACACACGGTGCAGGATCAAACACTCATCTTTCTGTAATTTGCTGGACACTTTACAAATTCGAAGATGGCAAGTAAACTGAGTTTATTTAAATAAGATTTTAGTGTGAGGTTCCAGCTAAGTCTCTCTGATTTTAACTGTTCAATATGATCTTTAAATCTAATGACTTGCAACCTTTAAAATCTTAGTGGGATTTTAACGCTGCATGCTTTTGATGGCTGCTTAAGGGAAATTAATCTGAGAACAATCATTGAGAGTCAGTCGTCTCTATCAGGTAACTTTGCAGTGAACAAAATAAATTCCAGCTGGTGGGGGATGGGAGAGAGCGTCCTGAGAAACTTGCTCCTCCGCTCCCATTGATCATCACCTGCACTGGACTTCATACAGCAGTTTAATCCTATTCTCTCCCTCAAAGGTTTCAAGCCTCTGCAAGATCCTGACTGCTAGGGAACAAAGACTGGTATGTGGTTCCCTCAAAGGTCAGTCATTAACCTGCCCCAACAACAGTTTTAGGAAGATCAAGGCAATGAAGAAAAACTAAGAAAAAGCACTTTCACTTTGGAATGAATTGTTCAAAATGCCCTTATACATTCAGTTTTATTCCCTTTCAGTCCTGCACTTTTTAGTTCCTGCACGTATTTATTTCTCATCAGGAATAATGGCAAGATTTGCTCTCCCAGAGATTTGACCTTAAGTTTATTCTAACCAGAACACTATAGACCATTTCATCAATTATGAATGTACTCATGTGTATGGAGGAACTGGTAAACCAGCTCAGTAATGCTACCTTGTTCTAGAGACTTACCCTTATAAATAAATTAGCGGCGTATCTTTATGAAATAAGAGAAAGAAGTAGAAGATGAAAGAAAAAGAGAAAGGNAAAAGAGAAAAGAAAGAAAAAGAGAAAAGAAAGAGAGAAAGAAAGAAAGAAAGAAGGAAAGAAAGAAAAAGAAAAAGAAAGAGGAAACAGAAAATCTAGAAAGCCACATTTTTCTAAAGATAAAAGGACAAGGGCTAATATCAAAAGTGGTTTCTCTGTGATTTGTGTTTTATGTGCATGCATGTCTATATGTGAGACAATATACTGGACTTGCAGTAGCCAGACTATCAATAAGACATTTATTTCCATAAGTTATTGATGACCCTTTAGCTCACAAGTGACAGGCCAAAGTAGAGCCACGAGCAGCTTCTGAAAGGTCATCAATAACAACTGAAAATAAATGTTTTATCCAGTGCCTGCCCATTGTGTGTTCTGTTTATGCAATGCCAGTTTAAGTTTCATCTGGCATAGTTTTTAATGGACTGTAAATACCTTAGTTCCTGTCTGAAGCAACCAGGACTTCCAGCAATGGAGGAGGGACGACACGCACACACACACACACAACCCCACTTGCTTGCTCACACGCTTCGTGGAGAACCTTTTGTCAGGTGCAGAGGTAAAAGCATGCTTCTCTCAGCACATCAGGATGAAACAGTACCCCAAAGAGTGAAAGGAGAGACTGCCACCTTACTGAAACATTAAACACCATGGAGAATCCTGATGCTTCAGGTGTAAGACCATTCAGAAGAAGATACAGAGAGGACAGGAAGGAAAGAAAAAAAGAAACAGCTGAGATGCAAGGTTGTGAATAAATCATACCTCATGCTAAGATCACAAATGCATAATATTCTATTGATGTATTTATAATAATCATACCATACTGCAAGGAAGATTGATGCACTGTGTTAAGGAGTTCCTGGAGGCAAAAGAAAGCGCTTTTTGCCTGTAAGGAGCCTCTTACTCCCAGTGGAAAAAGACTGCAATGGACACTGGGTACAGACCAGTGGGAACCAAAAATTTGCTTTGGATAACCATCACCAATAACCACAATGTTGTTTAATGAAACTCTTGTATTTAAAATTTCATTTTTTCTTGCTCTTTTGCATTTGCATTTTCACATTAAGAAAAAAAAAAAGAAAAAAAGAATCAATTGTCAGGAGTTTGATGCAGAGTGACTGTTCCAAGAGGCTGAAATAAGCCAATGACTTCGCATCAAGTTGTGAAACTTCTGCTCACTTGAGCAGTCCTTATACCCACGTCCTTACTTGGGCAAATAAGCTCATTAACTTCAAGACAAACTTTCTACATAAGCAAGGATTTGTGCTGCTTTTCAAGTCAATTTCTCCATTGAGGTAAATTAAGAGATTTGTTTGAGTAAAATACATCAGTGCTTTAAAGTGTTGAAAGAGCATGTTAGTAGAGTAAAAAAATACCAAAATAAATGTCATTACCACTTCAAGGTAAGTATGTGGAAACATACTGGTATTGAAGACAACTTGAAATAGTTACTTAGCATAAGCTGTGTGATTACCCAAAATATTCTTATATATGCACATCATTTAGCTTTAACAAAACAAAGTCAAAAATGTAAGAAAATTTGCATGTTGAAGCATTTTTAACAGCAATTTTGAATATATCTTTAAAATAATTTTGCATAGTTTGCCCCCTGCACAAGAAGGAAAAACATGAGTAATTGCTATACAATTAGTCTAAAATGGAAAATAACATTCATTCCCATTTCTTATAAGGGAAAACTAGTAAGTCACATAATATATTTAACTGTGAAGAATTGCAGTTCATGGATCATTGTCCAATATTCTCCTTACATCCATCTTTCTTTTTTCTGCATCTCCAGACATTTGCACTCTGCAATGTATATCTTGATTTAAATTCACGGTGCTACACAGTGGTTTTCATCAGACATTTTTGTTGTTCTAATAAATACATAAGATAATTTTAGTATATACTATTGCTGCAATTAAAACCCGTGAGTGACCCTGTCTGCCTAGGGGAGACAATACCTGTCTTCGCTTTTTTCTTGCTCTCTAAACATGAAATCCTGCAAGAGCTGTTTTCTGTCAACAAAAGCCAAGGGCTCTTGTTCTCCTAAGTGACAACTTTCTCAGAAGCCAGGCAAGCTATAAAGAATGATCACAGAAAGCATCCTACCACAAATTAATACAAACTCATCTTTTTAGCAGAATGCTTTTTCAAACACACGCAAGTACTTAAGCAAATTAAAACAAAGCTATGATCCTATAAATAATCTCCTACTTTTCTACTCTTTCTACTGCAGGATGGAAGAGAAGAACGAGGAAGAGCCTTTTGCTTCTGTTACTAAATGCTTGGTAGGTCCTCACATGTTACGGCAACAGGAACTCTATAGCAGGTAAAGAAATAGATAATAATGAAGTTACGAATAATTTGGCATGCATTGGAAGCACATGGCGTGGCCCATAAACAACTGCAGTCAGGGGATTTGAAGATACATTGAAAAGCTTTCCCCCCCGCAACCACCAGACTTGAATTTCAAGTTCTTTCTAACTTCTCTTCCAAGCGATGACACCAATGGGACTTGAATCAAATCAACGAACAGCATTTTTTGTAGTGCTTTATATATTGGTCAGGCTGTCACTAGCATGAAGCAAAATGCAGAATTGTAAATTAATATTTGGCAAGCAGGTGATACCTGAAAGTGACACTGACCCGTAAAAGTACTTTGAGAACCAATTGACCGCAGTCACAGAAAACATCAGTGCATTTGCATCAACACAGGGGAAGCAAAGGTCTCTCTGCTTACCTTGGATGTCCTTCTGCTGTAGGAAAGGCTGTCTTCACAGCCAGGGAAAGGGAGGTGATTTCTTCTTTTAATTAAAGAAAAAAAAAAAAAGATAATATAAACCCCAAATATTTTTAAGAATTCCTTAAAACACTTATGGAGAACAAATAACGACTGTGTTAATATTAGCTTTCAAAATGTAAAATGTTGTATTAGTGCAAAGTATGGCTGTTGTTTCTGCAGGGTTTTTTTGTGGCATGAACTTAGACTGCTTTTGCTGATTAATCTCTTCAGGTCCCCTGAAAATAAATAACCAGTATCATTGGTATAATGATAACATATGCAGATGAGCATGTATGCATCCAGATACTTATTTAATTTAGGTCGATTTGCTCATTGTCCCTGTAGGCTGTATTATTTGTGTGATTATAGAGTTCTTAATGCAAACTCATAACAAACACGAAAATAATTTGAGGCCATATCATGCCATCAGTTTTCGGGCAGATTAGCTAAGGATTTCTATCTACAAACAAAAGGCATGACATTGCACATAAATCTGATCTAAATCTACGCAAAATAAAATTAAAGTTAAAGTTAAGACTCCAAATTCAATCTGTTACTATGTAACTCAGTTTAATGTAGTGTTCCTCAGGAAGCTGTGCCGAAGACTCCTAAATTATTTTCCCCTTCCCCAGAATAAAGCATCTTGATTGCTTATATTTGGACCACACTGCAGAAGGTTGTCAACATGAGTTATCTTGCCTGCCCCCAGCTCGCTTTAGTCAACACAGAAAACCCACATTACCCACCAAATCCTGTGTTTCTGGTCACCTGAACAAAGCAACCTCCTTAAATGACATTACCCTTCAGCCGACATACAACCACGAGCAAAATGCCAGGGCATCTGTCAGTGACATACCAACATTGTCTGCTGCCGCAGCTTCTCAAGGGGAGGAGGTGGGTTTGCACAGATTTCTACAACACAGCCACGCTGGAGGCAGCACAGCAAGAAAAGCTCTTCCCGATACAACCCCTTTACAGTGGTTTTTAGTTTCTCTCCACTAACTGAGGTAAAATATTTCTTTATGCATTTATTTCCATGTTTGTGTAAAAAAGAGCTTACAGAGGCATGAAGCCATGGCGAAGGGTTTTTTTTTAAATCTGTTTTTCATCTCTCCAAAATGTTTATTGTCACATGATTTTTTGGTAGCATACAAAGCTGAAGGCAAGCATAAAGAAATGAGGAGTAGTATGGTCCCATCATTAGAAGGATGCTTTAACCTGGACAAATATGTAAACGTGCAAAAAAAAAAATTGTCTGTGAAGAGCTGTTGTGAGCAATCAACAAATGTTTCTATTTTATATTAAACTTCATGCACAGGGGGGTGAAAGTCTTGAGAATCTTTTAGGTTTTCTCGTTAAACAGAAAATTCTGTCATGACCACAACCAGAAAATGAGAAAAAAACCCACCACCTTAAGTGAAGTGAGGTCTATTTAGGTTTAGGTTTTGAGGAAAATATGGAGAACAGTACTGAAGGTGACTTGTGCTATTTGGGGAAATGCTTTGTTAAGAAGACTTTGGAAGAGCTCTGATGATGAATTGTCCTTGGTGAGGAGTGGTACCAGAAGACCAATTGATTTCTGTCTTTTGGTAGTCTGTAGAGTGAGGTGACTTCTCTGTACTCCCCAAATGCCTGATGGATCTTCCCTGACCCATTCTGAGGACCCATGGGGTGTCACTGCAAAGGAATCCGCAGTCCCACCTCCAGCCTGGTGTCCAAGGGGACACAGGCACGTAGGAGTAATCCAGTAAAACACTTACATATTCTTTCCTCAGTCTCACTCCCCCATCCAATTTTTCATTTCATATCACTATCCCCTGTTGCCAAGAGGAGTTTATCTATGGTGTTTGATAAGGGAGCACTGAACACATTATAGTGCTATTTTAAATGACATCACAACTAACTAGATATTTTAATTGAAGGTAAATAACCAACATTATTGCCATTTGAATGATAGCAATAGTGGAGAGTAATGGCACCACTGAGGAATCAATTGCTATTTCCCTCATAAACCATAAACCATTCAGAGATTTATAATGTTTTTTTAATGATCAGCCCTTCTAGGTGTTGAGCAGCTCCTCTGAGATCCTGAGTCTTCTGGCTGCCTGCTGAAGTCAACAGGAATGGTGAGTGGGGGGATCTCAGTATCACATAGCTGTGTGCCCACTGGGATGAAACTTGTCACACCAGTTATCAGCCTCAAGCAAAGGAAAGTTTGGGATTTTACCGCACTGCTCTGATACAGTGTGCCCCAAGCCCCAAAACAGGGACACTTGACTCAACCACTGTTTCATAACCTGCTTAAGAATAAAAATGCATTGTGCATTCGTGTGGATTTCATGCCCTCTTAAGGTAGGTACAGCAAGTAACCTTGTGTAAGAAACCACGTTGATTGCTTGCTTCGCTCTGCATACGTAAATGTGTTCCCTTCAAATTTTATCTGTCCTGAGACTATTTTAGCTAATGTAGTACTATTCAATGCACCAGTTGGTTCAATGGCATTGTATCATGTGCAAACATCTGTGGATCCACAGTGCTCTTGAAGGAAATGTCCTGTGCTCTGTGCTTGGAAGGACTGTCCCCCTTGCCTGGTGCCGTGACCCAGAGACAGTGTCAATGTCTCAGGTTTAGTTTTTTCATCTGTCATAAATGGCATATTCATATACTCAGACCTGTGCTGACAAATTCAGCCTACATTACTCATTCTCAGTAAATTCAATGGGATTATCCTCATGACAAAGGTGATACAAGACCAGTGATTACATTTTCATTTTTAACTTGCTTTACTTTGATTTTGAATAAAAACCAACTTTTTTTAAGCTCCAGAGAACACCTATGATGTGATCTGAACTCATCAATTCTCTTTTAATGGACCAAACTGGTCCATTCAAGCATTATCAAGGATCCTGTGATAATATTGCAAGAGTTGGTTACAATGGCAATGAATCTTGCCTCTGGATGTGGGAAGAGAGCGCAGAAAAACCCAGCCAAGACAGATGAACTCCTTCAGCCAGCCAGGAAGGGACCACATGTTTAAAGATGCACAGAATTTATTCTAAAAATCCAAACTCGGTCTGGAGAAAAACAGGAGCATTAATCCCTATAGACTCATGTCATGAAAAATATCGGTGTTAACAGGACAAAAGCATGAACAGTAGCCACTGTCTCTTGTGTACTTCTTCAGGGATGAAGAGTTTCACTATGCCTACCTCCACTGCTAACATTCTGGGGTTTCCAAGCCGTTTCTAGAGCAATTTACTTAGCATCTGGTGCACATCCAATCTAAATTTTGAAAAAGCAGCCAACCCAACCTGCTCCCACTTAAGTCAATGACAAAACTCCCATTGACTTCAAGGAGAGCGAAAGCAGACCAGTTGTTAACAGGGAATTGGTGCCTATTGTTCAGCCGAGCATATCAGACTAGCATGTATCAACTTCATGAGTATCAAAGGGAGTTACTGGAGGAAATCCCCTGAATATTTATGCGATAATTAGAGGGGAGGGCTGTTTTTCCCTCTCCCACATATCTCCACTGTGATATGTTGGCCATGTGAACTCACACAACTCTTGCAACTTCAACAACCCATACAAACCCTCGGATTTCCCTTTGTACCCTCTGCTGTGGAAGGAGCCCAATGGAAAAAAGAGGTCTACATCATATTGTGGTGCTTCACGGGTTTCCAGAAATACTGAGTCATCTTCAAGAGCCAATGTGGGCTCTGTGGATTTGGTATAGCACTGCTACAGTGTGTGTGTGTATGTGTTTGTGTGTGTGTGTACAGAAATAATCTGTCCAAATTAGCTTTGGGAGAGCTAAAGGGGAACCAGTTACATACTGGGGTTTCCCAGAGATTTCCAGTGAGATCAGACAAGGTCCCAGGAGGGATTCAGTACAAACAGAACAACCCAATATTATAGTGTATCTAACTTCACACTGATTTTAATTAAATGGGACTTGCAAGATTTGAGCCTGAATGCTCACCATAATTTACAAATCTTTTTTTTTTTTTTTTTTAGACAGCACATCAAATCTGTCCATACTGCCAGGACTCTGGGAAACAAAGTGTAACCATAATGTATGCTTCAAGGCCCATATGTATTTCTACCTCATGAGACTCAGAGACTGCAGGGAGCAGAGCTTCACAGAATAAAAGCAATGACTGCAGCAGAATAGAGATCATCCAGCCCATAGCTAATGGAAATACATCTTCCCATCACATCATCATGATGTAGCGTACAAATCTAGACCTCAGACAATGATTTACACCACACACTTAGATTTTGTGTCGAAGAAGCCCAACTGCCACAGACAGCATTGGTAATGTGGGACAAAATACGGAAAACAAAGAGTGTATTTGTAAGCAGAGCCTCAAAACGTATGTTTTTAATGGGTGAGAGAAAATGAAAGCGTACTTCATTATACACTTTGGATGATCCAGTCTCACTGCTCATTCAAGTTCTGGGTTTGACAGCTTCCCACTGTATCCTTTATATATCACCCGTTGTGACTAAGCATTGAGGGGACATGCAATCATTAATCACCATTATGGATTTCTTCCCTTCTGTTGGGATTGACTTACAAGCTTTGGGGCAGATCCTGCAGCCTTTACTCCTTCCTGCAGCCCTCTACCCAAGCAGTCAGCCCTACTTCACTCACGGGGAGCTCGAAACTCTGCAGCATCTGTAGAATCGGGCACTCGGTTTCTTGCACTGACATCCCATTCAAGTAAGCAGCGGCTCTTAATCCTTAGCAGGAATTAACAAAGTTTGAACACTGCATTATTAAATTAAAAGGTTACAGTCCGCTACAAGATGACTTAAGCAGGACTCAGGAGTATGTGTCTGTTAATTTTAATGCTCTGTCTCAAAGTACAGAACTCTGGACATTTCCAGCATCATATTTAAAACATGGTACATCTACTAATACGTGATCTGGTGCATTAATGGACCAAATTAAGTTACAGGTATGAATTTTACATAAAACAGATTAATATTATATGTCATGGAGGAATTTTAAATACTCCATCTCCATGCATTTTTAATAGTTATGTGCTCTAATTTAATGTTCCCAGGCATTGCTTTGCTTGAAGTTCCTAAACCCGCCTCCTTCCCCCTCTTCCCCTCTCCCTCCCTCCCCCTCAAGTTTTGCTTGGGATTTTCCCTGCCTTTAAACCGGCGTCCCGAAGTCCCTCAAGATATGTGTAAAGCCGGGCTGGGTCTCCGACACCGACAAGATAAAAACGCGTTTCAGGACCCTAGGAGATGCCAGCCCTCCCGGGGCGGAGGGGGCAGCCGCCATCCTCCGGGCGAGCGGCGGGGAGCGGCGCCGGTCGCTCGGGGCTGCGCTCGCCCCCGTGGAGCTACGCGCCGGACCGCCGGGGCGGCGCCGGGAGCCGCCGGGCAGCGTATCCCTCCCGCTTTCCCGCAGCCCTTTCTCCCCCGGACCGCCTTCCTCTTCCTCCTCCTCCTCCTCCGCCGCCAGCGCCTCCTACCCCGGGGGTCAGCACCAGCCGCCCGCCCCCTCCAGAAGCGCCACCAACCCCCCCNCCGCCTCCCCCCGGCACCGCCCGCCGCGCCCCGCCCGCACCCCGCGCTATATAGCGGGCGGCGCGGGCAGCAGCGCTTGTGGGCGGCCGCGGTCAGCGCTGTGAGCCGGGAGGGGAGGGAGCGCTGTTTTCTTTTCCTTCGGCTGTGCCGCTGTTGTCGCCCGGCCCTGCGAGCACCTTCACCGGTACCGGCAGGGAGGCTGCGGCCGCTCCCGGCTCCCGTTGCGGGCGGTGCGTGCGCGGCTGCCCGGGGTCGCAGGAGGCGGCAGCGGTGGTGGAGAGGGAGGTCTGCCTCCCTCCCTGCGACGCTATGAAAGCCGTGAGTCCCGTCCGGCACCCCAGCCGCAAGGCGCAGCCCGGCGTGGCGGGCGGCGGCGGGGGACACCCGGCCCTACGGTGCCTGGCCGAGCACAGCGGCTGCAAGGGGGGCCTGCCGTCGGGCGAGGAGCCGGCGGCGCTGTGCCTGCAGTGCGATATGAATGACTGTTACAGCCGGCTGAGGAAGCTGGTGCCCACCATCCCGCCCAACAAGAGGGTCAGCAAAGTGGAGATCCTGCAGCATGTAATCGACTACATCCTTGACCTGCAGCTGGCTCTGGAGACGCACCCGGCGCTGCTCCGGCAGCAGCAGCAGCCGCCCGCCCTGCACCCGGGGAGCTGTCCCGCGGGAACCCCCAGGACCCCGCTGACAGCCCTCAACACCGACCCGGTAAGAGGTGCGTTCCACGCCAGCCCGCAGTTCGGGATGCGGAGCGGGGAGGACGGTATCGGCGTGACCCAGCGGTCACCGCCGGCCGCCGTGGGAGCGCGCCCCGGTGATGCTTCGCCGTTGCTGGCCCCGTGGCTTTGCCGAGAGGCAGCAGCCTCCGGAGGGGACGGGGCGGACGGGCACAGAAAAGCCCCGGCAGTGCGCGGAAGGTGCCTGCATCCCCTCGGTGCACGCAGGAACCCGCATGGTGTTCACCGTGTAATTACAGTCTCTCGAGGGAGTAGCTGTAATCAGCGTGTTTGCACACACTGGAGCAGACGCGGTGCTCCTGCGCTTCCCGGGCCTCCGCAGAGTGTAGCGAGTGTGAGCGGGTTTGGGGGCTGTACACGTTTAATGCCCTCGGCGGAGCGCGCTTTGCGGGGGGGGAACAGGGAGCGTCTCCCCTGCGCGGGACCGTCCGTGGCAGCTCGGCGGCGCTTGCAGGCGAGGCGAGGGGAGCGCCGTGCCCCAGCAGCCCCCCGGCCGTGCCGGGCCCGGCACTGGGTGCCCACCAGCCGGGAGCGTTGCCGCGGCCTCTTCTGCTCTGTCGCCCCGGGCTGTTGCCCTTCTGCGCACTGCCTGCAGCCGGGGGCTCCGTGAGCGCTCTCCGGCAGGGCTGTGGCAGTGCCCTCTACGCTGAGCGGAGATTTGGGGAGCCGCGTGAGATCTCCATCTTCTTTTTTTTTTTTTTTTAACTCCCACCTCTAACTTGCCGCGTTTCTTTGCTGTGCAGGCTGGCTCTGTTAACAAGCCGGGGGACAGCATCCTCTGCCGCTGACTGCCGCTCCCCAGGTGAGTGCCGAGCGTCTGCGGGCGGGGGGCAGAGGGGCGCGGCGCCCGGGACCGGCGGGGCCGCACCACCTTCGGCAGGGAAGCCTGCCGAAAGAGGACCTGAGCTCGGCGAGAAATATTTTCAGGAGGCTTTGGGGTTTTATTTTTAATTACCGGGTGGTAATTTTATTTTCTTTAATTACCGGGTTGGTGGTGTTTTTTGTTTTGTTGTAATATTCCCCCCCCCCCGCCTCGAAGCGCTTCTGGCTGCGGCGTGCAGCTGCGCATCCCTCCGCCTGGCCCAGCCTGGGAGCTGCGGTTGTTGTTTGACCTGGTTTGTTTTGGGTTGTTGATCAAGCATGTCTTGTGTTGTGTTGGTGGCGCCAGTCGGTCTGGAGCGGAGCGGTTCACACACCCCCTCTATTCATTCCTCTCCCACAGGTGTGCGGCGGCGCCGCGCAGAGGCACCGCGGGGGGCGGGCGGTGGCGGGGGGGGCCCGGCCCGGCCCCGCCGCATCGGAGGAAGGAGCCATCCATCCCCCCCCCGAGCAGTTCCCATGCTTCATCCCGGCAGAGCCAGACTTTTCACCGTTTTGCACGTTCGTAGCCGCAGCCCCCTCACCCCGCTCTCCCCGTCTCTTCTCTTCGTTTCCGACCAGAGGGGAGCGGTGTCTCCCGCGGTGGCAGGAGGTTGTCGGATTCGAGCAAGAAAAGTTGCGACTCTTCCCCGGGATAGAGAACCGAGCCTAAACCAGACTTTAGAAGCGTTGTTGTAACTCTTAAGGGACCGAGCAGCTGAATCTTGAAGCTTTACTAATCTCCCAGAGCATTTGTAGATATATTTGACATCTATTGTTTAAAATAGATGGATTTTATTGGGGCCCAGGGAACTTTCTTCTCCCTGCAGGAGTGTTACATATTGTATAGATAAATGAGTGACATTTCATACTGTGTATATATAGAGATGTTCTATAAGTGTGAGAAAAGTATATGCTTTAATAGACTACTGTAATGATAAAATATTTTTAATTAAATATTTTTTGTAAATATTATAAAGGTGTGTATGTTTTTTTTTAAATCTGTGGGAATATCACTTTAGAAAACCACAGCTCAAGTATAGAGCTGCTAATATGGAAATATCTTAAATGTTTAGGGCTTTTTTGTCCCCAAATGTTCTTTAGACACGGAAGTTACGGCTATAACTAGTGGTCCTGCATGATTGCATGAGATGTCTAATTGCAAATAAACTTGTTTGGAGTCCATACAAATGTGTTTTCCTCAATCTAGACTTAAAATGTTTGTAAGTGTATTATACAGTTTGAGACTACACTTTTGTCATTTAGGCACAGGGGTTTTT
The DNA here is from genome assembly GCA_013399365.1 of Pampusana beccarii. NCBI lineage: Eukaryota > Metazoa > Chordata > Aves > Columbiformes > Columbidae > Pampusana > Pampusana beccarii. The sequence goes on along the minus strand of VWYH01004462.1, from coordinate 171,989 downwards.
AGTGCATTCTATAAACTAGCAGTAAGATGTAGTGTTTTTTTATCAAGAATAGAAAAACAAATTCTATCTAGTTTTTGCGTTGGGGGGCAATGCTGTAGATCTTTAATCGGCTTTTTTTAAAATCTGTTGTTGCGTCAGATCAGGAAATTTGTTCTGGAACTTCATTTATCACCAAAAGGGTTTATTAAAAACTTGTATTTCTACAGCCTATTAATTGCTTAAAAAGTGAAAACAGTTCTCTGCTTGCAACCAAAGGGTAAATCATTGACAAAACCAGTTGCTGTTTCCTTCATCCAAAGAGTATTAATACCGAAGTGCAGAAAGGCACGTGGGCAAAGTCATTATGATCAGTGATGTAAATTAATCTTTAAATGAACTTAAGTAGACCAAAAATCGGATAACTGCATCAGGATTATTTTTCTAGTACAAAATGATTTTCATTTTGCTGCAGCTATGTTAACAGTTAAAATCCTGTTTAATCTCTGTGATGTGTAACTACTACATGTGAACATTAAACTAGATTTACCTGTCTTTAACTGTGATTCTTCAGCTTATTTCTTCAATCCTCTGAATTTGCACATTCTCTTCACTTTTTTTTTTTTGTACATACCATTTGATGGGTGAATTTGTTTTACAGCAGGAATTTCTACAGTGAAGTCTTGTAGACTGTAAACTCAAGTCCGGGCTTAGTGAAAGATGCTCATTTTGTAGGATCGGCAGCCTGCACGCTAGTGAAACAAGATTTTTGGTGTGGGAGAATTAAGTAGGATTTAATTGGGTGCTTTGTAAATAGTTAGCCAACTGTGTGTGTAACATGGGTCTATTTGACTGAAAAAAGAGGATTTGTTTCAGACTATGCAAGTGTCTAAAGTACTATAACCCAAGGGACAACTACTATTAAGTTAAATATTTATAAAGGAGTTAAGTACTGGGGTCATTAGATATTGACTATAGTGGCAATGTCAACAAGATGAACATTTTCTTAATCAGAATAATTGCGTAAAGATCAAATCAAAAAGTGGCTAACACATCTGCAAACATAAGGCCTCCTGTTGCTGCAGCTGCATTGAAGGCAGGGGCGTTTCGCCGGCTGAGCCTTGACTCAAGGGATGGTGAGTGGGTCCCTGCGTTTTCCCCCTACTCGGATGATATAATAATAGTAGTTTAATGAGCAAAATACAGGTTCTTGTAAAATTAAGTCATGAACCTCTCATCCTGTGTCTCAAGCTAATTCAGTAACGGTAAGAATGCTATCAATAGGATATTTTTACTGCAGTACGGAAATTCTTAATTGTGCTTAAAAAAAAAAAAAAAGCATTTTTCCAAAGGAATGGTTTAAGTTTACATTGATTTTTCCTTGTTTATCCTATTAATATTTGTAGTGTCCTGCTTACTTCAGCTTGTCCAGCTAAGTTTATTTTGTACACAGTTTTTCAGTAATATTAGTTCTCAATACCCTCATTTGTTTCTATCCACTCTCGCCAAATTGCGGTATTCTGTTACTCGGAACACAAAGCAAGCAAAAGGTGCAGTCTTAAAATATGAAACTACTTGTAGGGTTCCATATCAAAGCTGATATATCCTGAGAGAACTGATAAATGACAGAACTACTCTAAGGGAGAGCGTACCAAACCCTGGATTGTTTCAGATTGGGGCAATCTCCTCTTGAGTTTAGCGGCCTGAGGATTTGGTTTTGCTTTTTAAAAAAATTGTTGCACTGCAACAGGTTAGAACCTTTAAGAAAAAAAGTCTTATTAAAGAGCTGTGATTTTTTTTCCTGTTATATAGTATTCTTGACAAATGTGGAAGCCTGCATATAATACTCAAAAAGGCTCTATCAGAGCATAGTAGATGCTGGTCTTGATTTATTCCTTATGCTATGTATGAAGTTGTAAGCAAGGAATATCTAATTGCTCACTTCCTAATGGCTGGAATTAGTACAGTCCTAAATACAGCTGTACTTATTTTTTTGTTTTCAAAGATTTTAAGAGTCTTTCATCATAGTTTAATCTCATATCTTGTTTAAATCATGTTCTCCATATAGCAAAAGGCGTAAATGTTTGAACAAAGGCAAATTAAAAGGACTCTCTTCTAATACCTTGGATTTTCTCTTAGTCACAAAAGCATTCCTTAAAAGGAGCTATTTGATTGCGTGATGAGAGTTGTGGTGAGGCTGCCAGATTAGGAATTAGGATACTAAATTCTGTTCCCAGCTCTGCTACTGAGGCTCTTTTGTGACCTTGAAGAAATCACCGACTGTCAGACAAACTTCCAGATTTCCACTTGTTGTGTACTGGTGGCAACAGGCACTCATCTTCATAGAAGCAGGGGTGTGAAACAGGCAAAATGCATTTATGTTTTTTACTTCATTTTACGGAGGTCAAGTTTTGGGCCAGCAAGGAAGCACAGGAAAAGCTGGGGCGAAAGCCTGCCTAAGGAGGAGCTGATCGGGAAATAGATTGCTAGTAGAACCTGCAACGAATCTCTTGGGACACTGAATTGTAAAGAACTGGAAAATGGTCTCAAGGAAGAACAGATGAGGGACCTAGGTCTTCTCTGTCTCTAACTCATATACTGTCTGCAGAGCACAGCAACGGATACTTCTAATGCTGCGTGTGCATTTTGGTGAGCTGCGGTGCAGCGGTCCTGGTCCTTGCAGATGCTGACACTCACCTCTCAAATTTCCAAATGACAGGAGATGTTCATCCCATGTAAAAGCCAAATTCCAGCTCTTGCGGTGATAGCTACATTTTTCCCGCAGTTTCGCACAGGAATATTTATTTTCACTTTCTAAACCATGTAGTGTTCCTTTTAAGCAGTTGTTGCATTTTCAGCCACAAGCGAAGCAGTCATAAGGAACGCCATAGCTGTCCTGCAGGTTGTTCTGCAAGTTAATGAATAAACCATGTATAGGATAAACAGGTTTATGCAAATGCAGAGCAGCACTTTACTGTTATTTGTATTTTCAATGCTTTTGTAGCTGGAGAAGTCACATTTCTGTAAAACCTTTGCAGTGGAAAGAAAAAACCACGGTACAAGCCATTCAAGTAATTGTTTCAGATGCAATGCAATTTACTGGCTTCTCCAATAGTAAGGCTTGAAATACTAAATAGTGTGCTTCCAAAACAGTATTGAAAATGTTTTGCTCTCCAGTCCCAGAACATGTGATCTGAAAACACAGGCTAAATATATTCCCTCCGTACAACCGCTTGCTCTCTTGCATTAGAAAATCCATCCTTTACTCTCATTCCTCTGTATGAGAGAACTTGCCTGCTGTGCCTACCAGGAGTGTCTGCTTTCCCAAATGCCCAGAGCAGGCATGCACACACCAGCCCTTGGAGCGCATCTGAGCTGAGCTGGGGACCAGGCATCCTGGGGCTGCAAAGCACTTGGAGCTTGGCTGTGGGCAGCTGCCAGTCAAGTGACGGCATTTCATGGACCAGAGCTGGTCTCAGCCACCACATCCTGGCCATGCCTCCTTGACAAAAACCCTTTTCCCCTTTATGGCCTGGAAAAAAAAATTCGCAGGGGCCAGGCTGTGGTATAGCGATCACAGCAACACGGACAAGAGGGGGATTTTTCTAAGTTTGCGCACCCCCTCCTGAGCAAAACATCTGCCGGAGAAGAGCCGTGTCACCCACAGAGCATTGGGGAAGGAGCGGTGCAAACGCTGCCGAGCACTGTGTTTGGGCACAGACACAAAGCTGAAGTCATCAGGAAGAAGCCGGTGAGCGATGGACCTGGCTGCTGGGCACACTAGCTACGGCAAGGCAAAGCTTCCCCACACCTTTGCCCCCTTGAAAGTATGTGAGGGGAGGCATGGCCGTTTGTAGCCTCTGCTCGGCTGCACTGACTCTGTTGAGGACCCGTAAGAACAGCCATAAAAAGCAGCTCCCTGTGCACCAAGGTGAAGAGAGTGTCGGTGGGCTGCGATATTGTGATTGTCCGCGGAATCAGGGAGAATCAGAGAGACACAGGCAAGGAAAGCAGAGTGCTCTTCTGGCAGCTTGTTTCAAAGCAGAGGACATGGTGATGGCTGGAATGAATTAGGCCCCGCTTGTCATTTCTTGGCCTGTAGGGACAAGAGCTGGTGCCCAGGACTTCGGGACGCAGACACTCTGCAAGAGCCACGGGCGTGCAGCCCTCCCCGCCCCAAGTGTGATGGCAGCGCTGAGCGGGACGCTGGGCAGGGCAGCTCGGGCTTTTCTTCCTTTGATGGGCATGGAACACACTTTCACATGGTACAAGGGTTGTTTTTTATTTTCTTCCTCTTTTTTTTTTTTTTTTTTCCCCCCTTTTCTGTTTTAACCTTCTTTTAGCCTTGGGTTTGCTTGCCTTTTTCCCCCATTCCCCCCACAAAGATAATGTGTTTATCAACTGACAGGATACACTCATTTCTGGTAAAAGAAGCACTTTGACGATTTTTTGCAACATGTATAATTTACTTAAGGACCATAATGGCTTCTTCTGAGCTGTGTGTCTTGTAAATAAATATTCCAACCAATTTTAACATGCATATTATGTACTCCATAGATCAATGGCTCCTTTGAAGCTGTTACAGTTTATCCTGTAAGTTCCTATTCAGACATTTTTTAATATGTATTATTTATTCAACAGGCTATCTCTTCATTCAGAGATGCTGGTGTCTATATTTGTAGCAGTCTAGCATCTATATCTTGTTTGGAATATTGAAAAATTAATATTGCTCAGCCTTTTCAGCAGGTTGGAAAGATCCCCAGGAAAATGTGGAAACGGGAAAGAACAGCTTAAACGAATGAGACCGAAACACATACATCCATTTTGGATCAGGTTTTCAAGATTTCTTCCTCTGCACCCCTCTGTCTTCTTCAGCAGCCCTGAAAACATACAGGGCCAGAAACGGGGGTATGTGTGGGCTGCAGTGCGTGTAATGAATCCCCAGGAGGGTTTGGGAGAGCAGCAGCGCCTGGCCTCCGAGGGGCAGGAGGACAGGGTGCCGTGGGCCAAGCGTCTTCCTTTGCCTTTTGCTGTGTATGTCCAGAGCGTGGGGGATCCCTGCAGGAGTGTCACAGTGTTGGGGGAGCGATGGTGCAAGATGGAGTTGCCTTCTCCGGCTTTAAGGAGGAAGCAGTTTCTTGGTCCATGTACAGGACAGGCTCACCAGGTAAGCAGGAGCTAATATACCAGCACAGGTTTGCGAGCTGCTCCAGGGCTTAAAGTGCCAGCAGGGTATTTTCAGAGTTTAGGGTATTGTTGGGGTGCAGCTATGTGGGGTCCATGCCAGGCGGAGAGGGCAGCCAGGGGCAGGTGGGAAGGTGCAGGCCATGTGGAAGTGAAGGCATGCACACAGACGACTTCTGCAGCTATTAGCCAGGACGAATCCCTTCCTATTCCCAAAGGGCAGAGGAGCAAGCGAAAGTTACATCCCCACCTCAGCAGGAAGCTGCAAGGGGAACCCAGCGAGCATCCAAGCCCTTGCAGGAGTAGCCCAACAGATAAGAGGGCCTGTGACCTGAGCTGGAGCTAATGAAGGAGGAGAACCTGGGCTGAGAAAGATAAAGTTCCTATTTAAATGCAGACGTCTGCAACAATAGAGGTGGAAACATAACAAAATTTGCTATCAAAGTAATTTGCTTGTAATGTGAAGGCTTTTGTCTCACCTTGTTTAAACAGTCCCACTCCTGTGTTTAGTTTACTTGTGTTAATATCCTCCAGAGGCTTCATCATTTGCTATTGATGAGCATACAAAAAAAAAAAGTTGTGGGGGGGGAAATGTTGCTGTCCATGCAATTAATTCTCTTTCCAAGTGCTTAAAATTCAGCATGTCCCATCAGTTCCAAAGGTGCTAGATCTTCAAAACCAACAAGCTGCTCAAAGTCAGCAGGGAAACTCCAGGTTGTTTTGGAGCACATAAAAACATTCAGTGCTGATAGATACCCACACTGTGTTTTGCATCTTCGTAATTTGGGACTTCATATACTTGACATATGCAATAAATAAAACAATAAATAAAATATGCTCCCTGCCTCAAGGACATTTCTTTGCATAAGTTGCAGCCCAGTATACAAACTCTTTCCAAACCAGCTGGTGCTGCGCGTCTACCGCACTTCCTATTCTAAATGCAGGGATGCCTTCTTGTTGCTGACTACAAACAACGGTGTTTAAACCATAATGGAGGCAGCTATGGATAAGGCTTTCAATAAGAACATAAAGCAATAGAAATAGAGCACTGCTTTAGCTGGGAAATGAGCAAATTGTTCTTGTTAGCCCTTTTTTTTGGTGAAAAATGCATCTATCTAAAGCATTGGAAACTCCAGTGACTCAGCTCTTGATCAAATGCCCACCAAAGTCTTTCCATCACCTTCAGCAGATGTCAAATGGCAAATTCACATAAATGAATGGGCACATTTAGGGCTCTGTATTGTTCTGCTCTGTATAGACAAAATCCTGCTCTGCATAGACAGAATTCTGTTCTGGTTCATCCAGACTTCAGTTGGGATCTAGGTTTTTAACTTTTTTAGCAATTTACTCCAGACCTGATGTCACTGGTGCAAGAAGTTGGGCACAGCCTGTGACCAAACAGAACGGTGCCAAATAGAGGTGCCAGGGCTCAAGGCTTCTACCTTTCTAAATCCATGACAGCTTTCTATGCAAAGAGTTACTTGTGACTCCGTAGCAGCCGTGGCTCTGGCAGGGCTAAACACTGAAGGGAATAAATCATGAGGCCAAACCTGTCCCCAGATGGCTTTGGACTCAGTCTCCTGCTCTTCTCAGTGAGTTTGGGATTAAGGTCTGGCGTAAACATGCGGAAAGTTATAAAATGCTCTTTCCTTTCGCAAGATGGTCTTTGAGTTGAGTTTTGCCATGTGTTTGGCTATGGGTTTAGCAGGCATGGCAGGGTTGGATGCTCACTGCCATTGATTCCTAGGGGTGCTTCATTGTGTTCAGCTTGAATGCTAAATGTAAACAGAGATATCAGCCTGTATTTGCTTGGATTCATTGAAATATTAAAGCAAATGGTAGTGTCCGTGTTACAGGGCAAGGTCTTCTTTATTTTGCTGAGCCATATTGAAACAAACTGTATTTTGTTTTCTTTCAGACAGGTGTGATGGCACACCTGTGGAGCTCAGGCTTGAATAGCAGCTCGTAACCTTTTGTGGGTAAGGTGGGGGGCAAATCCTGCTTAACAAGGATGTCAAACTGATCTTTGTTTCCTTCTCCCGACCAAGTATCTGTGGCAACAAACTGGAGACAGGTAAACAATCAGCTTCTGCTACTGCAAGCTTTCCATTTACAGTTCACCAGGAGCTCTTATTATATGAAAGGAAAGGGTGGATGTGGTGTCAACACAAGGTAATAGTAATATTATTTGAACAGGTGTGTGGGGTGTTGCTAAAGTGAGAGAACAGGCGAGCGGTAGGGAGCAGTTAGTACAGGGCTGTGCATGTAATAACCAGAGCTCACCCATGTTTATTATCATAACAATCATGTGCGGTGATAGGTTTCACAATGAGCTGGTCTGATTTACCTGGTGCTTTAAGCCGGTTTTGTTGTTTCTCGCTTTCGAAGTCCCTGCTAGAAAAGAGCTCCAGAAAATAAATATCCTAAAAATTTGGTGAGCAGATGCACTGTGTACACATCTCCAGATAGATAAACCACCAGGTCACAATTACATCTCAGCCTCTACTCCTCCACAGACAACTTTGCTGCTGATTTATATCAGTCAAAGAGAGAAAGCTGACTGGGTATCTTAGGACTGCATTACGAAGGGACGGTAGGCTTTCGGTGAGTGTTAAGGCACCTTGGGATAGGGAAAGTCAAGTACCTCAGCGCTTTTGTCTATACATCTGTTCTCTGTAATGCAGTTAATTTTAATAATGTATTTCCAGTCTGTGATGTGTGTTATATTGATATGTATCTATGATTTGAACATATATTCATCTATGTGTGTATAGCATTAGATGGATATCCTTTCAGCAAGAAAACTATATGCCACAACAGAGAATGGAAACAGTAAAAATAATCTTTTGGATTCTACTTTTAAAGGGCTGACTGGAATCACATTAGAAAGGATTAATGCAGTAGGTACATACCTTGCTAAAATTTGCTTGTTTCCATTGTGGGAAAGTGGGAAACAAAGGGAAAAATCACACCCTGATATGCTCTCTGAGTAGAGATATATGCTATGATTCACTGAAGACAGCTATGGAGGTTACAAAACAGAAATTAAGAGACAATATGAATTACATGAGGATGTTCTAGACAATTAGACAACTCGTTGGTCCATTTATAATGTTGCTCATAGCTTTATATCAAATCTGATGAGAGAGTACAAATTGTAAGCAAGGAAATTTTGCACTCCCTCTCTCCTCCTGTCCTTAAGCCCTACTTTGTTTAGTGAGATCTTAATGTGTATCCTGAGTATTTTAATAAGAAACTATTGCATGCCACCGGTATGTGCAAACAGTAGTCGCATTATTACAGAGGCTGAATTAATCTTCCAGGCGTCCATTTGTGTTACTCAGATCAGGCAGGGTTTATTTACAAAGGGCTGACCCTGCTTCCTGGCAGGTTCGCTTGGAGATGCCGTGCCAGATTCCCTCCAGCCGATGCAAAAGGGTTCAGCTGGCGCATCTCGGGGACCGCGGGGACAGCCACATGGCAGGGGCTGTGGGGACAGTGTCACCATGTCCTGGGTTCAATAGGCTCCCTCAGGGATTCCCCAGTGTGTATTTGAGGTGGGTGGGAAGCAAATATCCTCAAGTATCCTCGGGTCTGCATCCTTGTGGTAATGCAGATTTAACCCAAGATCGCAGAAGAAGCCTTTATTTCAAGCAGCTTGCCCCTTCTTAAGCAGAATTGCCACAATTTCAGCATTTCCCCGTGTACAGATTTCATTAAGTAAATGCTTAATAGCAGGGTGGCTGTCATCTGAGGACAAATATTTTAGAAAGCCCTTGTTAGTCACATCAGGTGTGCGTCTTTGGTACTGCAACATCTGTTATTTGTTAGATGCAAACAGGGAATGAAAATGGGTATTTGCCCTGTCCTAGGCTCTTCAGTGACTCATGCAACCTGGCTGAACATGCCAGAGACAGTGCTGACAGTAGGCTTATTTCAGGAGGGTAACATTGCTAGAAACATTGAGTAGGGGCTAAACTAAAAAGTGTTATATTACCCCTGGGTGCCCTCTGATTTTTTTATGATCCGGTGTGCACTTTATGTATATCTCGTTCCTCAGAATTTCTCCGTGAAAGTCAATGCTGTGCTGCTGTCCAAGCAGTGCAAACATTGGATGGACTCATCAGAACCAGAAGTCGAAGTCATGGTCAGCTGAAAGGAGCCTACTCATGGTCACAAAGGTCCAGGCTTCTGGTTTAGAAGAAGCAGTTGGATTTTGATCTTTCTTTGCATGCTTGATTATTTTACACTGGAAGACACGTCTTTTAGGGCCACACCACGAAACTTTAGATGAGCTTTGCCAGACACGTAACAAATCAAAAATAACAGCCTGGTAGCATTTAAGGCACATTTTGAAGAATTTTGTTGAATCAGGACTTTGATGAGAGAGCAGTGAGTTCTTTGATTACCTCAGACACAGTTTAACACTTTATTCATAGATGGTATTTTTCCACAATGCCTCAGTCTATTATTAGTTGGCTATTGCAGTGCAAAAGTTGGTGGCAAAGTCATTGCGATGTGCTACAGAGACGGCACTCTTTGCACGACAGCCTGTGCAAAGAATCTCTTGAACACAGGTGGGGTGTGTTCATGAATATCGTTAAGAACACCTTTTTTATTTTATTTTTGGTAAATGACAAGTCCTAGGAACATAGCATTTCTTCCATTAAATGTAATCTTTCAGAACACGATGTGTCTATTTTGTGACTGGTGATTTTCACTTGCTGACATTCTTCCACGCTCTTGGAGTCGTCCCCTTCTTTTCAAGCAGCCTAAGTAATATGCTGCCCTCTTTTGAATTGCAGGACGCGGTGCACCTCCTGGCAGAGGGCTGCCCAGCATCTGCAAGATGCTAGTGACTCCTGCGGGGCTGGTGAACGACGAGAAAGGCAGCACCGTATTTTATACTATTAAACAGAGTTACGAGTTGTTCTGAAGATGCCAGATTCTCTAAAAATATGAATAACATCCTCTTAATTTTGAAAAATGGGAAAGCAAGAAAAGGTGCCCTACTCTGTTATGGAAATATCTTAGCCAGGGAAATTTTGTTTTCTCCTGAATAGAGGGGAGACCAAGTCCTGAAGTGCTTTTGGACTACTTTAAGTGGGTTTTCACTCAAATTGCGATAATTTCTTTGGCTATTTGAGTTGCGAGTTTTTCTGAATGCCCATCTAGGACTTGCAGTTGCAGAAAAACTTTTTTTTTTTCTGATAAGCCTTCTCTGAAGGAAAGAGGATACAACTGGCTGCCACTGGTCCTCTGCACCAGAAAATAAACACTTGGGGTTATGCTAGTGTATAATAACTTCCAAAGTTTGCCCATTGGTATGGGATCACTGATGTGTTGGCTGTAGAAACAAGCCTGCCTCTACCTTGAGCATTTTAGTCAGGAGATGTGTCTCCAGCCAGAGGGAGGAGGATGTTTCTCCAGCTTTTTCTCCTCTTCACTGGCAAGCAACTGCATGGATAGGGCAGATTCTCCTGTGTCTTTCTTCAAGGAGGGAAAATGAATGAGATCTTGTGGGAAAAGCTATGCTGGAGTAGCCACCACCTCCATTTCTTCAATAGGGGCATTGAAAAAAACAGTCTTCCTTTCTCCCATATACACTGCTGCTTAACACATCTTTCTGCTGGAGGCAAGAGGTGAAAAGGAGCATTACATCGTGTGTTGGGGTCACTGTCTATGAGGAATCACACAGAAAACTAGCATCCCTAGGAGGGAGGGCATGTGGTTTTTGGTCTTTAGCATCCCAGAAAGTGCCAGTGCACATGTGAGAACCAAGTCTCCTGGATATCAGATACTGCACGGGAGGGATGTGAAACGGGGCCCACATTGTGAAAGAAAGGGAGAAAAACATGTACGCACGCATAAAACCATGGGCTTTTTCTTCCCAGCTATTATTTATCAGGCTTTTTCTGAACCTACAGCTCCCCAGCAAGCCCTCTTACAGTTGTCCAAAGCTAAAAGACAGGCAGGCAGCAAGGAGCAATATGCAGGTAAAATGATCTGGCGAACAATAGCTGTGCATCTTTGCTAGTTATGTGATTTGTGCAAAAGGGCGTGCTTCTTAAAATTTATCTCATTTTCTGCACCAACAGATTTTTTTTTCACACAGGAAAGAGGGTGATTAATCCCAAATATCATCTGAAAACGGGATAAACACAAGGTGACTAGGTATGTATATGTCACTGGTAGTGTACACTGTCTCATATATATTAAAAACAAGACAATGTAATAAAAATAAACACTACAGTATCCTGTCAGTTGCTACTCAGACTGTAACAAAATATTGCCACATTTTTTCTTACAAAGCTGGCTGTGTGGTGGCTGAAAAGACCCCTAAAGCATATAAAGCTCTTATCTTCATACGTTTCCCTAAAGAATAATAGATCAGTCAGTGCTCTGATGCTGTTTTAATAACGTACAATTTACAATTCATTTGGTTACCAAGCACTCACAGTATAATTAATTTCACAGACCCTTTCTACACATTCGCATGGTGTACAACGGTACGGAGGGGAGATGGGGAATCTGTGTACTCTCTGCTGCCATAGGAAAGTGCTGGGATGGTGCATGACCTGGCTGGTCTGCAGGCAGTCCTGCCGCTTATTGGGGTGATGTGGCTCGATTTCCCCTTCCCTTATCCCGCAGCTCCTGCCTGCCTTTCCCATCCCCACACACGAATTTCTCTATGGGGGATGTTGCCTCTGGGACGAGCCCAGCTCAGCCAGCAGTGAATCGTGTAGCATCATGTCAGAGCTGCCCCATTCCTCTGGGATGCAGCGGCTGTGTGGCCCACCCCACCAGCCCTGAGAGGTGCGCCAAGTGCTGCAGCAAAAGCTAAGGTGAGCCAAGGAGAAGTCTCAAGCACAAAAGGCAAATGATGAGCCTTCTGTGCTTACCACTGATGCCTCCCTTCACCCTCGTGGCCAGGGACAGAAGATTCTGGCAGGAACACACATGTTGGTTCAGTCAGGAGTGACTCCCCATCTGAGACTGCTGGCGCATGAGCCCAAGCCTAGTATCGTTTCACAGACTCAAGACATGAAAACCGGAGGGAAAGACTCCAGAAACTGGCAGAATGCACATTGTTGGGGGTTTTATTTCCACAGTCCCATTATTTTTCCCTTTATGGGGAATCTGTACAGTTGCCTGAGAGACTTAAATAATGGACTCCCTCTGCAATGAATGAAGCTGCTGTTCTGTGATGTCTAGCACATCAAAGCAATTTTTTCAAATCTACATTTACCTCTTTGATAAAGACAACACTGGGAGGAATTCAGCAACTACAGAGAACCTGCAGGTCTGCACATCCACCCAGAGCCTGCTTTGACAGCGGTGTATGAATAGCTATTGAAGTGCTGATTTTTGTTTCCATTATCAAATATACAGGAGTTTCCTTTTCTGAATTTCCCAAACATCCGTTTTCTCTTTGAAGCCCACAATTCCTATACATATACAATGTATGTATACACCTATATGGATACTCGTGTATATGTGTACAAATATGTATATGTATATGACCGTATATGCCTGAGAGTTGAGGTCCCAGTTCGTAAAGGTTCAGCACACAATTTGGGATATAAACGCACAAGCACTCACACTGAAGTACAGCTTAAAATCTAGGTTTGCTAACTTTCTACAACCAGACATGCAGTTTCTTTCTTTTTTCCTAGACGATTAAAAATACTGAAAGGTACTGTTTTCTTCTGGGGACTAAAGAACATTGTAAGTCAGAGCAGTAAATGTTTGATTAACCCCTACAGAGGCCTGTGTGATTTTCACAAGGCATTAACTGTAAGAGGTACATCTTCTCTTGCTCTGCCTCTGCAGCTGGCTATTCAATCTTCTGGCATTCAGCCTATTGATTTGGTTTCCTGATCTCTTATTTGAACAAAGATGTGGTGAGGCAGAGGCCATGAAATACTGCTTTCACATCTTGTTTCCATACAGGATTTAGCAGCCAATTTGCTAAGGCATTGAAGACCTGCAGCTCTCATTTTTTACATCCACAGAAATTTGACTTTTACGTGAATCAGAGCATATCTATAAACACGAGTGTAACCAAAAATATTATGAAGGACATCATGTATGTATTTGTAAAAACAACGGCAACAAATGTTATTATTCTCCACTATTCTTATTTGCAACATAATCGTAATTAAAAGCTTGAGTGGTTCATGTAATGCAAGGTTCCCTTCACAACAGGGCTCAAAATCTCTACTCCGCAGTCGGGTTTGCAGGGGGTTTAAGGCAATGCCTGTGTTGCTTGGGAGGGCTGGTGGAGTCCCAGCCCCCCAGGAGGGAGCTGGCTTCTCTTCTGCCCGAGATAAATCACCCAGGAAAACCTGATGCAAACTCTTCCTAAGACGTGGGAAATAGTGAACCTGAAAAACTTTGCTTTTAACCTTTGAATATCAAAGGGTCAAAATCTGCCCTTCAATCCAGGTTAATTTTGCCTATGGTCAAGGAATAAATGAATGTTTGTGTAATTATCTATTATCTGCATTTTTACCTGTCTCCCTTCCCTCCCATACAATATTCCTCTTAGCATAATTTATCTTTTCAGTTCAAAAATACTTTGTTTTGATTTAATGTTGCTCAAGAAACGAACACAACCACATTCATAAAATTCTTACAGGTACCAAACTGATTGCAAACCAAAACTCTCTACTTAGAATTTTCAAGTTTGTACCTATCAAAGAAAAAAACCAAACAAACCACATAACATTGTTATGAAGCATTATTTGCTTTTGTTCAGCTTTTTTCAATACTGAAAATGAACAAAAATTTCTGAAACATGAAAGTAAAGTTGACAACGTTTAAACCCACAAGGGCTTAACAGCATTGCAGAAATGATAGCATTTATCATAAATACATAGAAAGACATTTTAAAATTTGATCACCTATCATTCTTCTCTCTGGAAAAAAATAATTCTCTGGAAATGAAATCCGAAAAACAGCCAAGCCAAATCTCTTTCTTTTATGATTACTGAGGGAAGAAAGGGTCTCTTCTTGTTTCTTAGTCCACATTGAACAAGAAGTGGCCCCTGCAGCGGAGAAGTCAGGGGTTCAGGCTAGTGTCCCTGTCATCCCTAGCTAGTCCTGCTGGACACCTTCCTTTGGATTCACTCTTTGGGAACTCACGGACACTATTGACAGTAGAAGGTTAAATGTGCTTTGACGTGGAGGCCAGCTGGCATGAGATGGCCCACATCCGTTCTCCTAATCTTCCTTCCCTCCCAAAATGCCTGTTGGGAACAGTCCCTGGCCAGAGTTAACACCTGCACTGTATCCAGGGATGGCTGGGGCAACTCGCACTTGACCCAAGCCAAAACCATGGCAGAGACCACTTTAACAATTTAACAATCCAGAAAATTGAGCTCCAGCACCTGGGGATGTTCCCTGGCACTGTTTCCTTGACTGTGTGCACCTGGCCACATAGAGGAAGCCGTTTCAATAAAATACCAATATGATGACACTTTCAGTGCAGTGTTGCACGTTCAAATACATGGCAGCAGACACTTCCAACACGCTGGCCAAAACATCAAAGTTTAGCAAATCAACTAATAACTATCATGATCATTTTTAAAAGAGAGCCTAACATTTGCCAAAAAGGGAGCCAGATCCCCAAGTTGAAGAAAAGTCAAGATAATACTTAAGTGGCTTATTCATTAAAAGCTACCACTTGACTTTCCACAGTGATCTTGCCAATGTAAGTCTTCATGGAAGGAATGCAAAACAACCAGGCGAAGCTCAAAGAGAAAGTGTATTTTCAGTCAAGGACAAAATAATCGTGTCACCTCAAGATGTGATAGGCCAACTTATACATAGCTTTGATTTTACCAGCGTAACTACCTGGCACTTCTGTAATCTAATATCTGGAGCTTATTCATTGATCACAGCTGTGTAATTTCAGGTAACATGCTTCCCTTGTTTAGTTTTGTTTAACATTGTTAAATATATAGTCAGACCATCTGCACAGTATTTTTTTAAATTGGAAATTACAACCATAACTTCCTTTTTATATATCAATAAACTAAATAGCAAAATTTCAAAGGGATCCTTCTCTACCAAACACTGAAGCAGAATGTTTGTCCCACGCCACACCATTGCCTAATTGCACACTAATTGGACAAACGTGATTAAATATTTCAAGATCTTTACTAATTGCCTCTATTTTAGCTTTAAAATTTGCTTGCCACCAACAAATTTAATGACACTGGTGTCTAGTCATCAGCAAAAAGCCCAAGAGTTGCTCTTTAAAATGTACCTAGTCAGAATATTTACTGATTGTGCATTGTTGTTTCCAATGTAGCTTAATTAGAAATCCAATCAGTTCTCTAAGTCTAATTATACTTGATTTGTAGATTCAGACTATGATACATAATGAAGCTAAGCAGCTAACAGTAAACGTGCTTGAAATGTAACAATAAGAGAAATATTTTTAATGCATGCCTTGTTATCATTTTAGAAACTCCATGTAATATATGAGATCAAACACAAAGGGAAATACAGAGATTTATGACTCAATAGATTTTTTAAAAAGCCCATATTTTATCCTGCAGCAATATAACTGGTGTATGTTTAGTGTTTAAAAATATTTTCTTTGTTTGTTTACTTATTTGTTTGGACAAAATAGCAACATATATTTTGTGGATACTTTGATGTCTGTATGTGGTTGCGTGTATCCTATAAGGGTTATTTTGCCCTATATTTTAAATGGCACTACGCATCAGAAGCCAAAAGCTGGGTTAGAGGTGGTTACTAAGGCAGCAGTTCCCTTTAGCTGAGTCCCTGCATCTTCAATGCACCCTTAATTTACTCTTCTCTGTGAGAAATACCCTTTAGGGGCCAAGGGCCAGATGTTTCTTTTTATTCCTCGCTGTGCAGGGAAACACATCTGTTCTGCTATTATTTCTTACCTCAGTCCCACAGCCTGAACATTGCAGCTGCATCCTTACACCCGTGCTGTAGGATCAAACTAATGGCTTGTCTTTTTTTGTAGGCAAGGCATTGCCTACAATATAATTTTATTAATATTTTTGTATAGTAGCAAACATTTTGGTCATGCTTAAGTAATAAGCAGCACAAACATTTTATAAAGCACAGACAAAACTTGAGGCAAAACTTAGAGCAAGTAGGAGGAAGGAAGCCCATCAGCAAGTCACCCCAAGTCCCGTGGTTGCTTCCTCATATTTCCAAGAGAAGAATCAACAGGCAGTCACATTTTTCCATTCAGTAAACCACAGAGTAACCCAGGAGCTTTTCAGAAACCAGCCTTTTTCATTGCTACATCTGAAGCTTGGTGGTTTTTTACATTATCTTCTGCAAACTTCCTGGCGTCCACATGTTGCTCCTAAAAGGTCCACAAAAGGAGACAAATTGTGCTGTTTGGGAACTTCAGTTTTCTGTAGAAGAGACCTGAGCTCCACTAGAAAGTTTTTATGAATCTACAGATTAGAAACAGTTAAACACTGTTTAAGTTATCTCATATGGAAATAAGCCCTTCTAAACCTGTGATGGAAAGGTTTATGATCCCAGACTCCATACAAGGAGAGGAGAACCAAGGTAGGTAGCAACCACCTTCAGCAACATTGGGGCAGGACCTTCCAGAGGCTGCAGCAGAGGCAAATTCAGGCTCCTTTTCCTTTCAAGAGAGGACTCTTGGGGCCTTTCTGCAGTTCAGGATTTTCTGCTCTTGCCATTTTTATTCTAAATCTCTTCTTAAATCAAAACCCAGTCTTTTGCTGCAATGAAAAAGCATAACCAACTGGCGAGTCTTTGTGTAGTTTCTACAGAAGACAAATGTTTGGTACTCACCCTGTTAATTGCTGCAGCTCTAGAAGGAGCTAGTTAGTAAAGCAGTTCATGAGTAAAAGCTGTTCCCCAATTTGTGGCAACATCACTGAGAATATGAAGGATGTGGGAGCAGGAGGAAAAGGCGGCAAGAGGGCAAAAATAAGGGAGTAAACAACGAGGTTAATGTTAACTTCTGCTCAGTGAGAAATGCAGTGCCTTGAGTCGGCATCCACTGAGAAGAAAAAGAAAACTTCTTGGTGAAACCATATGCCTTGGCTATGGGCAATGCAGTTGGGCTACCACATGGTATAGTGATTTTAAATGTTTAGGATGCCACTCCGATGGGGTGACCCACCATGGGGCAGACTCCTGCTTGCCAGGAGGCCAGCTGAGAAACCACAAGCCATCCGGAGAGCCAGCACAGCATCCCCATGGTCCCCCAGCTTGGGTCCTGGCAGCTGAACCACCCAGCCATGCTATGTCGATGGTCTGCCACTGATTTTTGAGGTCTCTGTCAGGAAATACATGGAATGGCTTTGCCTGGTGGCAGTGTGGCCTGTTGGATGCAGCGTGAAAGGAGCTGGTGGGTAATGGCGGCTTTCACCCTGGCTTCCTCCCTGGCCTCCCACTGTTGGGATGTGGCCTTGCCCCTTTCTGCCCGAAAGATAACACTTGTCAGTTTTCCAGAGCATCTAAGTTCTGTAGATGATGAGCATTGAACAGCAGATGGCTATTACAATGAGGTAAACTTTAAATTATTTTTTTAAAGTAATCACTGCGGCAGTATTCTTTAAAGAACAAAACCTGTGAAGTGGACTTGTTACTAAGAACTTGGTCTGCTTTAACTGCAATGTTTGAAATACTTTTCTGTCTTGTTCTACTTAATTTATTGAGTCCAGGGGTTGGGTTCTGCCTCCCCTCTCTGTTCTTCTCTGCACTTAAAATTGGCAGCAGCAAGGACAAAATATTTAAAACACGGTGAAATAGAATATTTCAGACACATCCCCCACAGCAACCAGCATTCAATATTTTATCTTTCTTTACTTTTTTTTTCATCTGTGTGCAATCAGCCTCGAAAATTTCCTTTGCCTTCAATTCTTTTACCTTTGATGGTATTCAGATTGCAGGCTCTGCCTTGGCCCCTCATACCACACAGTCTTCTATTTATATTATTAAAATGCAGCACTTGCTTTTTCATTTTACTCTGTTTACAGGGTATTGCTTTTATTGATTAATGTCTCAGACTCAAGTAAAATGCTAATCACACAGGGGAAAAATTGTAAAAAACTCAATACGCTGATCTGCGGTGCTTGGCATTGGAAGCAGCTCACTAACTTAGCTCTGATTTAAGATTCAAATTGGAAGCAGCCCCACCCCACTAATGCAGTGGCTGGAAACCTGGAGCTCTTTGGCCGAAGTTCACATATTCATTCCCCTTTGTGCTCACATCACGGACCATGTGAGTCCCAGAGAAGAAAGATCAGAAAAATTGCATATTTAGCTTCATTTTCTTAGAACTACGAATTTCAGACTCATTTATTTTTATCTACTTTCTGCCAAAATGGTGGCTGCCACATACTCCCTCCTTAGGACAAACCTAACATAAGTATGTGTGTTCTGGCAGCCATGACAATAAATAGCAAACTGGCTTGGAAAAACAAATCAAACACAGATATGCAAACCTAAAGAAACAGAAAATCTCTTTCTGCTCGTGCAATACCAGCAGGTGACTGGACCCTGCCATGTTGGTCCTGCAATGCCAACTGCTGGCTGTATAAGAAGAAGTACAACAGGCTTAAGGTCTCTCAGCATCAAGAGTAAGACTGAATTTTGTTGCATCAGAGAGGAGGCAAGGTGTCCTTCGCTGCCTCAAGGAGAGCAAGCTTTTGGCTACTGTTTCTGTGAGAAGCTCTTCCATATCCCCTTCACCCCTTCCTGAGCACCAACATCAGCAGCAAGACCATCTTTGGCACTCAAGCAAATCACAGGCAAAGAAAGTATAAATGTGAGCAAGAGCTGCCCCTTGCCCACTGCCAGCAAGCACTACAGCATCCACCCCATGATGATGCCTCTCTGCACACACCTGTATTTTCCTCACACACAGCCCACAAGAAGCTGATAAGACCAACAGCGTGCACAGTGCTGATGTGTCAGTCTCTGCAGGTACAGGACCTGTGTGATTGAGGCCCCAATTACCTTCAGCTCTCAAATGTATTTTAAATCTGTTCTTCTCCTCAGAATGTGCTTGCACCAGGTGCTTAACTGGGAATAAATGCTTAAATTGTGTTCACTTCAGTGGATATAAGCAAGAGCTTCAAATCAAATATGGGTGCAAGTCCTAACTTAAAGGCTGATGCTTTTCTGAAGCAGGATGTGACCCACATAAACATTGTAACACATTTAATAATAAAACGGTCCTGCTTGCTGGTGCAGTGTGATTGTGGGTGGTTTTTCTCTGCTCAAAATCTTTATATGTAATCTATATGTCCTATAGAAACAAAGCTGAGGCAACTTTAGAAAGTGCTCAGAGACTGGAAGTGGTTAATGGATGCTTTTATTTTTCTCCAAACCAGAAAGCTTTCTTTTTTTTAAAGCTATTTTATACTTTTCCAATTATACTCTCTTTTTTCCCCCCTTTTCTTCTTATTAATAAGGTCTGGCCCTCTTTAACATGCAACAAGAGCCTAATGAGCCATGCAGGCTTCTGTAATTTTTTCACTGTTGAAAATGCCTGACACTAATCTATGCCATTTATACTAATAAGAGGTGCACCAGCTGATATCTGGTGCAATGAAAGCATTTTAAATATACTTTATTGAAATGCAGGTAACAATTTCTCACAAAGTTTACTCTGCTATGGAAATAAAGGCTCTACAAGTATTACAGATCTGTATGCACTGCACAGCACACACAGTTGAAAAAAAAATTGTTGCCCAATGATATATTAGCTTTATATTTTATGTAAACGCGTCAAAGAGATACTGCAGAAAAATCATATCCCCCATTTTTTTCTGTGCACTATGTTTATAGTTTACATTAACGATGAAGTGCTGACCTAAAATATGATGTCACATTTTATAGTAAGTGGACGTTAATTAATGCTAAATTACAGGAGAACTCGTCAGGAGTTTATGCTTTACATATGTATGCATACCACAACAATTCAGCGTGATTAATGATGTTCCAGTGAATAGCCAGGATTTACATGTAGAGAAACAGTGGGAAAGGGAAGTGTATTCCTTAGAATTATTTTTCCGCTGTTCTTAATTGAGACCTTTGCGTGTGCATTTCTCCACTATCTCATCGATAGCTCTTAACTCTGATAGAACTCCACTAATTCCAGTTGCAGAAGTGCTGGTGTAGCTACAATACACAAAGGATATGAGTGAGGCAATGTTCATTGGGAGGGGCAGTATCTCTTATTAGAGCAGCAGATGCAGCTGGAAAAAGTGAACAAGACTTCGGGAGCACAATCTTTTCTCCAGGTTTGAAGCAGAGGCTGCAAATGGCTTTCCACGTCCAGCCTGGAGAAAGGCTCTGTGCCTGAAACTCTTTCCAATTAAATCAGTCAAATAGAAAACACCCATTTTCCTTTCAAATCTCTCTTTATTCATGTATTTTAGAAGGGCAGAAAGTCTTATCATCTCTGCTTCAAAGATGCTGAAAAAGAGAAGCTGCGATGGACTGGGCTGAAACCCAGACGTGCTGGCTGCCTGGTCAGGAGAAGCCCAGCTTCCTCTGCTGCCTGCAACAGGAAGACAAAAACATCCAAGAGCGAGGACCGTGGTGATTCACATTTCTGAAGATACACCCCAGGCCCATAGTTACCCTGTGGTTTTGGAAATATAAATTCATACCTACAATGTAATAAGAAATACAAACGCATACTGTGGTATCCGATTTAAGCATCCTTCTATCCGCCAAGTGTGAGAAATAGGTCTGGCGACTCCCCAGAGGCTGCAAACTCACTCTTTTCAAGAAAGGAGGAATAGAGGAGGGGAATAGCAGGCCTGGAAGAACAGATATGGCGCAGAAATCCCCAAACCGCCCAGCCCCAGTGTATGGAGAGATGGCATGTGGCCAGTAGCCCTTTATGGCATATGGATTAGGTGGTCCATCTGGGGAGGGATGCCATAAAGTGGTCTTCAGCTGGATTTACAAACTGGGTGGGATATTTCTCATCTAAGGAGGATGTGATCCATCAATGATACTGGTGTCACCTCCATTTTAGAAAGCTCTGTCTAGAGGTCACCTCTCCCAGGCACATTGCTGTCTTCCAGGTTTCTCTGTTTGCCAAGATATTTATCTTTGTCAAGAGAGGTATGAAGAGACATCCCAACACCAATGTCAAGGACATGTAAAAAGGCCTGTCTCCTGCACTGGTCTGCAAGGAGGGCTTTGAAGCTCATGGTCTGGGAGGTGATGAGGCTTGGCAAGGTCCCTCATGACTGTGACAAAAGTGAAGAAAAATCATCATTATATTGAATAATGCCCCTAGCATCTCCAGGCCATGTTTCCTTCCCAACAGAACCTGCAGTTTTACTGGAAGCTGTGTGAAGCACTGTAGTGGACAGCTACAGGATCTACTGCTGAAATGTCTTTCTGAGCACTAACGAAGTAGTGTCACCCAAAGCACAAGTGCAGATGTCCTTGAGGAATATCCTTCTACCTTAGATGGGAACCCCGTGGATGTTCTCAATTTTCACCCACTCATTCAGGTCTTGTACATCCTTCCTTCAGAGAGGTCCCGGGGAAGAGAACTTGAAGAACTTGTTACACTGTGGGAAAAGAAAAGGTCTTATCTCTATCTTTTGTAATCATAGGGTCTTTTTACAATACCAAGCATACTCACGTTTGTAATTTATGGAGAAGTGTTAACAACAGCACTTTTTTCAGCTGCTTTGTTCTGTGAACATGCCCTCTTCTTGTGCTCGTTTTCCCTATAAGGTAACAGTCATAACCATGGCAATCATTTTTCTCTGGAAAACTCTAGGTGCACTTTTTACTTTTAATTAAATATTTTAATTACATATTCCAATTACATATTTTCAATAATTTTACCACATAACATTGTAATTTTAACCATCTCCTACCCTGGAGGAAGGGTGGCAGTAACCAGGGGAGCCAAAAAAACCACAGTTAGATTGTAAGGTCTGCATTATTGTTTCTGTCTTTTGTACTTTATACCTTGAGCACAGATTTGCATTGCCCCCATTCCTCAGACTCTCCCCAAAGCAGCAGTCAGATGTTTTTCCTTGCTTATCGAGGTTAATTTAAAACCCAGCAATGCACACGAGTAGTTCAAGTATTTCTTTTAAAGTATACTGGTTTGCATTCGTTAAAACTGTATTTTGTATTTTCTCCCTTGCTGCTTTCTCCATCACCACTACTCTGGATGCCTGCGTGTCCTAGACCATTCCTGAGAGACCAGCCATGGTCCGAGGTCCTCCTTGCTGCCAATGCTGTATGAACAAGCAGCAAGAAGCCAACCCCTGCCCTGCACACTTGTGTTCCTCGGCCACATCCATGTGGCCGCTGTCGCCCCATGCCCAGGCCGTGCGAAAGGGGCCAGCTCAGAGCAGGCTGGTGGCTGCCCGCACCTGACCCATGGGCCTTCCACGTCAGACAAAAGGATAATAACAAATGCAGGTGAGTGGCCTGGCAGGCAGGAAATTCAGCTCATCGCTTGCCACAGTGCCCCAAATTGCTGATGTTTTCTGCCCACTACATGCCCTTAACTATTCAGCTTAGGTCATGGCAATCTGTGTTGTAATGGTCCCTCTCCAATCGCTCACTTTTCCTGACGTTACTGTAGCTACCTCACTGGTGCTGACAAAATGGAACTGTAGCCCTTTTTCCCTCCCTCAAATTCAGAGAAATGCCCTTTGATTTATCCTCTCAGCTTTTGTAGCACCAGGGCAGATTGAATTGTGGGCTGTCTGGGTCTGTAACTCATCTCCCGGACAATTACTGGACATACACATCCCAGCACTGCTCTTCTCTTAACCTTCGCCAGCATAAGTGTGTTAACTCCCCAAAGATTATCAGGCTGTCGGAAGGTGTGATTGAAATGAGCTTGACTCCTCTTGAGAAGCCAGTGCCCTAGCCTACTAAATCACTGGCTTTAATCTTGAGCACTTAAGCAAAAACAAACAAAATAATCTTCCAGGATACACTAATAGCACAATGTCAATACTCACATCATGTGTGTCAACTGCCCTACTAATTATTATCATTACCTGCCTTCATAAATTGAACGCAACTGCAGTTCAAGCACTGTGGGAAACCAGCATTAATTGGGAAAAAGCCTACAGAAGTGCATATGCACATTTGTGTGTTTCCCCTCTCTCCCTGCATGCATGTACAGCACAAATTTTGCCTGTTCACCTACGATACCTCGCACATGTGCTTGTAGACACACGTATATTTTGTACGCACACATGTACACTTAGTGCAACCTACTGATTTAACTAAATATGGCACACAGAGGTACGTGCCTTTTTCGCGAGCAGCTTATTTTGGAAATGTTGCACTATATTCTTAGCCTGTTGTTCAAATACATGCAAACATACACTCCGTGAGGATGTCTTATGCCCTGCGTCTCGACATTTTCTGACAGATGTTGGCTAATGCGATTGTAGAAGGTTCACTGTGGATGCAGTGAGCCCAATAAATCTTCCTCTTAAATGCAGACACTCCACCATCCCAGCATCTTATACCTATAATACATTTTAATTACTTGGCTATTCAAATTATACTAAATTAGATCTGCACGGAGCTGCATCACGGATTTCTCAATTTACATTTAATCCACGGCAAACAAAATAAATAAAAAACGGCAAGCACACTTTTTATTGGAACTTGCAGGAGCTACTGAAGTCTGATACCTTTAAAATTATTAAGTGACAAAGATTACTAGCACTAAGGTTCTACTTTGCTTCCCCATTAGCCATTTAGGTGACAGCTGCTGTATTACACATAAAGATGAACCATTCCTTGAGGGATGATAGTGGTTCCGCTGTGACACTACTGGCATAAAGCATTATCAGACCAGAGCTGTGCTTAGAGCCATCACAGTCTCCTAGGCACCTATCAGTACCCTCATTATCTGCATCACAGAGTGTCTAGAAAGAACACTGCCAGGCTTCACAGCTTTGCAGCTCATTTGAGAAGCGGAAATTAAACGTCCCAGGAGAAAAAACAGGCACATTGTAACAGCACCAGTGCTATACACCAATAACATGTTGACTGCTGTTGCGCTGACTTCTGTCTCATTAATTTAATAGGCTCCTGGATTGGGAATGGGAAGGTGGAGAGGCAGCCTTTACAAGACGATTACTGAGCAGGGCTCTCTGTGCTGATTGCAGATCCACACCGGAGTGAGAACTTAACACTGAGCACCGCTGCACTTCAGATACCCGCCCTCACTTCTGCAGCTGCCATGTGGTGAAATAAACCAGAGAGAGGCAGCAAAATTAGCTCCTCACGTATGTAATCTGTGCTTAGGTTATCCTCAGCCCCAGTGTGAATTAAAGCAAAGCAGCACAGGTGCCTTTGCAGGCAGCGACAGTAGTGCCTGTGCAAGGGTTAATACGAGTGCTTTAAATGGGGACCGCTGCATTCAGACTGGGTTGCGTTACCAGAAGCTGTCCTGCAGCAGAGCAACACAGCTCTGCTCTTCCAAAGGGGCTGGTTTGCTTGCTTCGTCTGAAAAAGTGACATTCATTCGTGTGGTATGTCCAGCAAAAAGCATAGTCCTCCTGAGTGGAGCATATGCCTTCTGATGGCCCAGGGGTGCCTTGCTCCCTCAATCAATACCTTTAAACAGTTCTCACACTGAAGCCTATGAGTGCATGTCAGGAAAGAAAAAGAGTCATGGGCTTCTATTCTATTCTATTCTATTCTATTCTATTCTATTCTATTCTATTCTATTCTATTCTATTCTATTCTATTCTATTCTATTCTATTCCTTTGCCAGATTTTGCATCCAAGAGGAGCTGAAGGAATTTGGATATTTTAAAATTTTCTGTTGCTTTTTAGTTAGTTACTGCAGTTGAATCATGCATTTTTGCCCACTTCAGTTGATAAGGACATCATAGGAGATGTCAGTGAAAGCAGGACTGGTCTGCAAATGCATACGTGTATATGTTGTGAGAGACACTCACTAAAGTGATGTCTATGCCAACAGTGTGCTTGGGTATTTGTGAAGGTCTATGTCCCCTCTCTCTTAATTTGTGTGGGTGGGTGATAAAAGATTAGACAGAAATAGAAAGAAGTTAACTCATTTTTACAGTCTCTATAAAGCCACTTCACCTGTCACAAAGGAGCTGAATTCCTTGGACCCCACTGTGCTCTCCTTTTAGGTTGTGCAGAGCTTACTCAAGTGCTCCAGGGTGCATACTCAGATATGGGACAGAAAAAAAGAGCCTACAGTATGTGTATATATGTGCCCTTATCCTGGCATTCAATAATGTGGATATTTTTCCTGGATCATATAAAAAAAATGCAGAAGCTGCATTATCTAGAAACACGTACAGACCAGTGACAGCATGAAGAGCAGGTGGGAATCTTGTTTTGAAGGCCCTGTGGGGAATATTGCCAAAGGAATTGCACTACAAAGTGCACTACAAAGCTATTAAAAAAAGACACATCCACACAGACAGTCTCAGAATCTTAAATACATCCTTACCCCTTGGAAATGTCATAAGTCCCTGAGTCTATGAACTTTTTTGGGAGTCCCACAGCCAGTAAAAAGGGAAACTTCCTTAAGTGTCTCACCCGATGTCATCCAAATAAGCATACTGAGGTTTTTGAAACTGTCAAAACGAATAGGAATACACATCCCAGGAAAAAAATTCCAGAATTTTTCCCCAACAGCTGATTCCTAGGAAGATTTCCCAAAAGTTGATAGCAATTACAGACACTACTCTTGCACATTTAAGATTTGATCTGGCTTAAAGCAATCGTACATAGTGTATTTTCTTCCCAAGTTCTTGTGCACGCAGCTATTGCAGTAAGCTGTTTCTACATTGCTCCTGCATTCATCTTTTGGGCTGATATTCCCCAGATGTCCCTGGACAAGGGCAAGGGTCTTAAGAGTTTGGGCCTGGGATGAAGGCTGGAACAGTGATCGGAAACACTGGAATTATCTAACCATTAAGAACAAATGTTCAGATGCTCATCATGTGTTTAAACACCTAAAACCAATCTGTTATGCCCAAGAGCAGTGGATGCCTTTCCCCTCATTATTCAATGGAAGAGACAGGCATATATAAAGCTTGTATGTGATTGTGCAATGATTTGCTCGTTCATGTAAGAACATATATGGTAGTAGCCTGAGTACCTAAAAGATGCTGGGTTCAGTGGTATTGGAAACAGCTACTTAATGGTAAAGCCAAGGGACCTACATGGGGGGATTTGACTTGCTTGAATCTCACATTACACACTTTGACTAGGTGCTGATTGCTGTCTTAAACTGTGAGCCTGGTTTGGTTTCAAAATCACCTCTGGGCAAAGATAAGCACATAGCTCCTGTGTAGCTGCTGCAAAGGGGTGTAAGAAAATAGTATGTTTCCATAAATATGTGTGCATTTATGCACCACTACTTACATGTGGAATCAAAATCCTCTTCTTTTTCTATATTGGTCTTTCTTTTTTTTTTTTTTTTTCCCCTTGGGTGAGGGAGGACCCTTTTTTAAAGTAAAAAGATCACAAGAAGTTGTGTTAACTGGGTGTGACAGCAGGGGCAACAGGACAGTAGCAAGATCCACACTTTCGTAACTGTGTGGGTGACTTGCAGTTCACAATACCTTTTGCCACAAAGGTCTACATTTTAAGTCCTATGAAATATTTTTTCGCTTAGATTTACCCAACTGAGAGAAAGATTTGGCTGCAAGAATCCTGGGCAAACCTCAAGCCAGATAAAACATCAGGAATCTCTTTGACCTTTGAAAAAAGACCAAAGTACATGGAGGGACACAGGAGCAGAAGGCGTCAACCAGGTCATTGAATTCAGTCCCTCACAGCCATGAGCAAGCTGAATCCCATAGCGCTCTGGGATCCAGGAGCATTTCCCAGATCCCCAGTCTGGGAATCATAGAATCATAGAATCATTTAGGTTGGAAGAGATCCTCAAGATCATTGAGTCCAACCATAACCTAACTCTAGCACTAAACCGTGTCCCTAAGAACCTTATCTGCAGGTCCTTTAAACACCTCCAGGGGTGGTGACTCAACCACTTCCCTGGGCAGCCTGTTCCAATGCTTCACATCCCTTTCCCTGAATAAATTTTTCCTAATACCCAATCTGAACCTGCCCTGGCACAATGAGATGTTGTCTCTCATTGGTGATGCCTGCTTCCAGCGGGAAGGAAACCTCAGGGCAGCAGGAGCACTGTTTCTCCAGCACTGCTGGCAGCTCCCCAGCCTGGCTCACAGCTCTGCCCACCCGCCCCCCCCAGCACAGACCACATCCACCACCCTGGTACCACGAGAGACCACGAGCCATGTCCCTCAGGTACCAACCTGTGGTTGCTCCTAAGGCCTCCAGCAGCTCTACCCCGCTGAAGCATCATTTTTCTCTCCCTTTGGCAGGACGAGTCAAATGCATCTCCCGCTAACCCATCTGGCTTGCACAGAACCTGTACGGGCAGCTTCTCAGCTGTGACGGTCAGACCTCAGGACTTCAGGGGTACCCTGAAACTTGCTGTCTTCACAGACAATATGTCCATGTCCAGGATACACTTTTACCTCATTGCCTTTTGATTTTAAGACAGAGAACAGAAAATTTCTTTTGTTCCCGTTAGGAATCTGGAAAAGCTTGTAATCCAGTAACCAATGTTGCATCTTTGTGTTTTAGAGTTAAGGAAGGGAATATTAGCTGGGAAAAGGGAAAAGGTGCAGGTTTGTGGAGTAACAGTGTTCTCCAGACACCAGGAAACAACCTTGTTCTAAACCCAGAAGGGCAGATGCTGGAATAATAATGTGATATTGCAAATAGACAGTCCTCTTTGAATCCAAAATACAACGAGACACATTTGTGTAGAGAGTGTTATGTTACATTCCTATCTGTTTTTACTCTGCTGTATCTATCCTCCCATCAGATAATTTTTGACAATGCACATTGAGGTAACCATGGGTGTAATACTGTCTAGGAATCTGTGCTTACCACACGGTGGACAAAGGTGTCTGGGGCCAATGTATAGGCTAAAGGCCTTATTGCACATATTCCTGCAGCTTCCAGATGATACCTCTGTTTGGACACTGGTTTCTCCTAGCCATTCAGTGGGACTGGGATGCAAGGTATGGAGAATTGTTAATTCATGCGTTGAACTCTCAGTTTATAGCTTGGCCTTGGAAGAACTGATTCATTTAAAGCTGGGGCACAGCCATTTGTTTTCTCTCCCAGCATTTCAAACTCCAGGTCGGAAGGCTTAAGGGTTTGCAAAGAGGGGATAAAGGTTTATGTAAGCGTAACTTATTCCCGAGTGCCCTCAAGACATGCAAGGTAGCTTTCACTGACGTCTGGCATCTGATTTGAGGTGCACAAGCACTGCTGCAGACCAATCCCCACTGGTTTAGGTGATGTTATGGAAGATTTACACAAGTATAATTGGAGGATTCTTTTTTATTTTGAAACTGTTCTGGGTCAAACCCTGGAAGAAAACATATAGGGATTAATATGAACTTATCACCCTTCCATTAATTTCCAGTGACAGACTCATTTCTTTCTATTCCACCTAGCTATTGCTCCCAAGGTAGTAAGTTAAACAAGCCAGCTCTGCCCATCTCAGAGGTAATTGAAGTCATGTCTTCTTCACTCTTGGTGCTTTAGGCTCCCAAGGAAATGGACCGTTATTTTGTCCACATTATCCAAGAAGACCATAGCAACTCTGATAGAAATTGAAATTGAAAATAATCAAGGCAATCTGTTTATATATAGACTCCACTTTGCCTGCCTAACCAACTAGAACATAACTTTGCCTAACCAGGTTGTTCTGAATGCAAGCTCCGTTTTGCAAGGCTTACAGTAAAAGGAGAAAATTTACTTTACCTGGTTTTGCTTTCAAGTATGTCACCTGGAGCCCCAGATTTTTTTTTCCTGCCACAATGAAATTCTCTCTGTTAGAAGAATTTCTGCTATATGAATTATAATCTCTGCTGGGAGGATTAATGATTTTGTCAGTTCATAGCCAGTATTCTTATTAATGCTATCTAATTGACTTATTTTAGAAATGCATATTAAATACATGCTGTAAAAAATGTACCTCTCTTTCAAAAACGGGAAGAAAATATAGAAAACTAGCAAATTTGCAGCCATCTCTTGGATGCTGGATTCTTCCAGACTCACAGCTGCTCAAATGCCTTCTGCCAGCTGAGTGAAGAGTTTGATGTGATAACAAAAGAGCTTCCCTGGAAAAGCCAAAAATACGTCTGTAGCACAGCAGCTGACCAGCTCAGCAGCACGGGTCACTGCAAGCACAAACCGCCTGTTTCTCTATTCATTCCTCTAGCTCCTGACTAAATGCTGAGTCAAGTTTAAGGGCACAGACCATACTCAGACCATTCATCACGAGTGACACAACCATTTATGTCCCTTAATTTTGCAGGAAATCCTGAGCAACAGATACCCTGGGTCACCCATAGGTCTCTTGAAATGAAACACCACAGGGATTGCAAAATCTGAATGCTTAGAGACACTGTAGAGGGCTTCTGAATATGGTCCTGGATCCTGTTAAGGGTCTTTGGTGGCCTGGGGCTCAGGGACCTCTCTCTTTGCAGGGACACCGTCATTGGCTGCATTGCCCCAAGTGACAGCCACTGAGATCTGTTTCTTTGAGGTCCAAGCCCTAAACACGCACCTTTGGCCCTGCTTTCCCCTACTGTGTCAGGCAGCATTTAAAAGAGACGGGGGGGAAGAGCATCTTGATTGATGTCCCCCTCAGGGAAGGATAGGGGAGAACCATGTCGTATTGGTGGTGAGTCACCCTGCTCATAAGATGCTTCTAAGAGTCACCCCTCCTAAGATGCTAAAGATACCTCAGTGATGTCAGCTCAGGCTGAATAAAATCTCAGAATGATGGCAAGGATGGTTTTAAGCCCTCAACACTGATCAAATGCATGAATTTTTCCAGCAATCAAAAGAAGAAGCGGTGGGAAGGGGCGGGGGTCCCCCTGGATGACTGTCGCTGCTCTGGGTCCCTTGTCTCCCCCATCACTCTCCCATGCCAGGGAGCAAAGCAGAGTCAGTGCAGGGCACACAAAGGAAAGCCACACAGAGGATAAAAGAGCTGCAGTGTGGACTGTAAAAGAAAATTATGCCCCAATAATAGAGAAACATGCAGGCCTTTCACTCAGTTCACAAGCAGTGGTGCTCTAATATTATTAACCTGATTTATTTCAAGAAAGGGTCACTTTATGAAGCGACTGTGTCTAAACTTTGTTCAGATAAAAGGCTGTTAACAAAAGGCAGGCTTTGGGAAAACAAGCAAAACTCAGGCTGTGCACTCAGTAAGCACATTTTCTAGTTTTCAGTCAAGAAGTCATTGGCAGTGTCAATGCTTGAAAACTGCATGGCTCAGACATTTCTAAACCCTTTTAATCCATCACAAAGGGCTCCCTTGATTGTTGCTTTGTTTTTCTGCTGCTGCCCTACAGTATGGCTGCCAGTGTATATTCCTGATAAGCAGTGAGCTATGCAGATCCTGCTAGGCTTCCCTGCCTTCGGTACCACGCAACCTGCCAATGCCTGTGTGAGGGATGCAACCATGTGTCACAAACAACCAGGAGAGGTGACACTCCATCCTCCCCTTGTAGTCCAGGAAACTTAAAAGAATACAAGATTAATTTCCATGGGCAGCGTGGTGCCACCCATAAAAGTCCCTATTGCAATAAATGGGAAGTTCTGCTTAAAAAACAAGGATACAATGAAGCCCCTGCAGTATTAATGCCATTTTAATCCCCTCAGATTCAGAGTCTGGCATCACTAATGCAATTAATTGCAATAAAAGAGAGTGCCAGCTCCATGCATCTGAATACATACTTCAACACACACTTGGATCCATCTCGAGATGTATGGGGAAGTTCTGTGTCTCTTAGGCTAGACGTGAGGAAGAAATGCTTTTCAATGAGGGTGGTGAAACACTGGCACAGTTTGCCCAGAGAGGTGGTAGATGCCCCATCCCTGGAAACATTCACGGCCAGGCTGGACGGGGCTCTGAGCAACCTGACCTAGTTGAAGATGTCCCTGCTCATGGCAGGGGGGGTAGACTAGATGATCTTTGAAAGTCCCTTCCAACCCAGACTGTTCTATGATTCTATGACTCTCATTTGAATAAAACCCCAGCACAGTCTGTTCTACTCAAAAAAGCACCACAAAAGTCTAAGGAATATATTCAAAACCATCAGGAGGAACACGAGTGCAGCAGGTAACAGGGAAGGTTTTGGCACAACAGCAAGGTGACCACCGGAATAAAATGGCACATGGATTCCCCAAGAGAGCACAGGCCACACTGTGTACAAGCACGTGGTGGACCGAGCTACCAGGGAAACAAAGGGGACATCAGAGTTTCCAGCAAGCAGAGTGATGGTTGCTTATTTTCACAGTTCTGTGTCACCTCTACAACCTCTCTTAAATGCAGCACATTAGGCAGTGGCCCCAGGAGGGCTCAGGGTCCCCAGAGCTGGCTGAGCATGACAGGCGTGGTGTTAGGAGAGAAAACATTCCAAATAAGAGACCTGCATGACAGGAGCCTCACTGCAATTCTGTGCGCTTAGCCCAGTAAGGAGCATGGAAAAGGGAGGGCTACTGCTTCATCCCAGGTGCAAACCTTGATCAAGAGTCTGGGAAACTAGGCTGTTTAACTCGAAGCACCGCTTTTCCTTTGCTGTACCTTGACAGAGGGCACATACGTATGCTCAGGATCCTCAGGTTGTACTTTGTTGCTGGCTGCAAATTGTTGTGGTTTTATCTATAGGACACAAGCATCTGCTGAGGTTGACCACGAACCAGTTATTCCTTCCCCTTGGCCTTGGGAAGAGAGAGATTACATTTTCACCTACAAATACGTGGGGTTATTTGTTGTTGGTTTTTGTCTGTTTGTTTGGGTTCTGTTGTTTTGTTTTGTTTTCAAAGAGAAGGAAAGCAGTGAGACGTTCTATACGAACTAGGGTCCTTGCAAATGTTACCCTGTGCCCTGGGACATGGCACAGTCAGCACTGCTGTGCTCAAATCTGAGCTGCAGGACAGAGGCATGAGCTGGAAGGGCAGCAGGAAGCAAACAGGGACACACAGATGCAGGAAGAAGAGCAGAAGGGGAGGGAAATCATGAGAAAATGAAATGCAATCTGCTGATCTCTGAAGATCCTGCTGAAACGCAAATGGGCCCTGGGTTAAGGAACATCTGTGCATGGTGAGGGCTGGGCCATACCAGGAATAAATGCAGCAAAAGAGATAAGAGTGGAAACATGCCTTACATTCAAAATCCAAATGGAGAGACATTTTCATGTCACTACTTTAATACTAGATGTTAAATGTCCAACATTAGCGATGAGAAGTAGCCACCCTATGAATTTTTAATAAATACTAATGACCTCTTAAATTAAATTTCTATATTGAAATATATCAGGAATATCCAACATTTGTGCGACACGTGAAATCTTTACAAATATGTACTGAGGCTACTCATTGCAATGCCTACGATATCAACTTCTACAGACATTGCTTGTTTGTCTGACTCCCTGCTGGTGTTTTCACAGCTCAGCCCCGGCCACCTCTCCCCCACAGCCGCTCCTTCTGCAGCACCATTATTTCCACCCAGCATAAAACACCAAATACTGCAGAGGTGCTGGTGTCTGCACAAGCTCTTCCCTGGATGACATCTCACTAGCAATGAGGGAAAAGGGGAGTTAAAATCCCTGACGTGTTTTTAACAATCCCATACAACCTTCGGAATGACTGCAGGGCGAAACATCAGATTTGGAAATAACAGCTGGTCTTTACCTTTTCATTACTAACTGGCAGCCTCAGTCTTTAGTCCCTCTTTTGTCTTGAAGCTGAAGGATGTATTAAAGAGGATGTAAAAATGTTACTGGTGTCACTACAAGCAGCACAGAGAAGCTGAAGAGCGTCAAACCCAATATCTTTATCTTCTCTCACCTTTGAATGCTCCTATCTTATTTTTCAGTTTGTCTGCTAAATGTGTTTGCCCTGTTGCAGCTGCAAGCTCTTTGAGACGGGGCTGCATCTTCTTCTATTACACTTTTATTTCAGAGACCCAGAGTGAGGCATGGCACTTAACTAATATGAAGTCACAATGGTATGAAACAGCATACAAAATTATTTCTATAAAGAAGACTTGGCAGGGTAAACCCACTAAGATGTAACATTTTCATCAGGGTCTGTTTTTCTGGTTTTGGAGGAATATTCGTTATTACAGTGTTTTCCCTGGCCTGGCCAATGAGTGCTGGCTGGAATAAAATGCTATATTAATTTCCCTTGACAATAATTGGAGCAGCCTATGATCTTAGCAACCTAAGGTCAGAATGAGAATGTCACAGCCGTGTTGCTCTTTTATGTCAGTCCCTACACATCTCCAGGAAAAGCTACTAGTCCACTTAAACAATTGCTTTTCAGAGGAAGAGACAGAGGACTTTGTATAAGGATACCTAATGAAAGACTGAGCCTATGAAATATTTGAAAAGCTCACATAGCGAAGAAGTGGAATACAACTATTATCTGACACGTAGCACCAATGAATAAAATCATCACCAGACTGAAACCACTCGGGTATTTTTATTCATGTCTGTGCTGCAAAGTGGTTGAAGCCTAAAGCTAATGAAGGAAATAATATGCAATTCATCATAGTGTATAGAGAGAAAGACAGATAAACATAACTTTTGACTCCTGTCACTCACTGCCTTTCAAAGTTGTCTTTGCAGCAGCTTTCAGGATAGGACCATGTTCTCTGTGCCACTGACCAGCTCACTTTCATCCCACAAGAGTCATGTCCCAAAAGCCCACTCAGGCTGCAAACTCTCTGCTTCTTACTGCTTGCTTTGCACATGCAGACGAAATAAGGAAAGATAATCAGTAATCATGCCTGACTTTAAGTTAATCGAGCATAATATTGGAGGTGAATTGCTAAGCCACTGTTCCACGTGCTGGGGACAGCGCGTACCACGAGCTGTGGGTCCAGCACAGGCCGCTGCACTGCCTGGGAAGAGAAGATGGGATGCAGGGACATCACCTGCCGTGCTGGGACCACATCGCCTCAGCCCGGCTCGCCTGCAAAAAAACCTCACTCTTTGTTGGCCACCATGGGCTTTCTGTCTCTGCCAACAGGTGAAAGCTCCTTCTCCTGTCTCCCCATGTTCTGCACAGCACTGGGAAAGCACAGGATGCTGGAAAGACTGTGACTCGGTCTGAGGCTGGCACTGCCACTGCATTGTGCACGGGGGTCCTGGAGGAGCAGCCTTTGCTATTCCAGCCTTGGGACACTTATTTTCCCTTAAACTAATGGCAATGCAGATCTGCAGGTGGGGCAGGGGGGGGAGATGCACTCCAGCCAGCCATCAAACACTCAAAGGCAAGGGGAAAGAGCAGAAGGAAATAACTTGCTTAAAGAAAAAAAAAAAACAACAATGTTGGCTTTAAGAACTCATTTAGCATATTTGCTGTCAAAAACTTCCAGCAAGCAGACCTACCCCAAAACCTGAGACTGTTTCTGGTCTGGCTCAGACGTCTCAATGGGGCAGTATGCTTTGGGCATGGAATGACCCCTGAGGACAAGGTCTCAAGTGCAGCCCCACAGCGTCAGCCTCTGCCATGCTGGCTGGGCTGGGGGGCCGTGGGAGGCCGTGGACATCTCGTGCTCTCCATGTGACACCTGCCAAGCTCACATAGGACCCTGCAGAGAGCCCCATGTAGAGTTCTCTCTTCCTGCTGCCATCACGTAACAGGTGCAATCAGCTGAGTGGGGGGCACTGCCCACCCCCACTGTGTGCCCTCCTCCCCAAGGGAAAGGTCCCACCTGGGGACAGTAGTGAGCTGGAGCAGCGGGTTTGGTGCTGGTGGCAGCTTCGCAGCAGACATGCATACTTATTTTCAAATTTTTCTGTGTCTTTTAAATAGCTGGCCCTGCTGCTTGCCTGGGTATTCGGGGCACTGTCAGTACGCTTGCAGCTGTAGATTGGCAACTCAAAATTTTTAGTCGTGATTTCAGTCAATTTGCACGTTTCCAAAATGGAGCAAAACCTCATAAAGCACAGATCTAATGCATATAATACCAATTTGCTGAATGTCAGTGTATACTGACCTTCTATTATAAACACTGGCAGATGGCCATTCCTTTAGTACTCAAGAGTTGCTTGAATAGAAAATCAAGCGATGGCTTAGCCTGCATTTCGCCTCTGCATCAGTGCCCATAGCAACACGCAGCGATAGCCGCCTGAACGCGATGCCTCTGTCCACCGCCAGCTCCTTTCCAGCACAGCAAAGCCATTGGTGATCCCATGGCTACCATACCCAGTTCTGTCAGAGCTGCTAAATAGCAAGAGGGACCTGCTGGGAAGACGGCAGGAGCACGGTGGCTGCCAGGCGGAAAGCCTCAGCCCAGCCACAGCGAACTGCAGGCAGGAGCTGCACGCTCCCTCCGAGAGCTGGGGTGATGGCTGTGCCTGTACAGCAACCACTGCTTTGGGGTGCTGGTGGGGGGCAAGGAGAGCCAGTCAGACTAGTCTGAGTGTCGTGCAAAAACGGACCATAAATGCAACCTAGTAGCTGAGGAAAAAACTGTTTGAGAAGACAGGGAATGCAGGATCAGAACAGATACTTGCTCTGCAACCTGGAGTGTGAGGCCAGCCTTTGCACAAGCAGCAGTTTCCTCAGACTTTGTGTTGACAAAAACTTTGTGGCTAGTTCCTAATAGCCCAAGTTACCTCTGTTCAGGGTCTTTTTCCCATCCACCCTACAAGGCTGATTTCCAGAGCCGAGAGCCTGGCAGTGCACAGAAACAGTGTATGTCCCAGTATATGTAATGCATACTGTGCATCCCTCCAAATTTGTTCCTTCCCTTTTCATCATCCCCCACGTTTTCCATGCTCTTGGGAATTGGAAGTGGTGTCTTCAGTAGCCAAAACTTGCAGCATCCTGTACTCCCGACATCTTTCCCTCTGGGACTACGCTTTCTCCCTCTAACAGGGAGGTGCTCAGAGGTTCGAGCCCAAACTGGGTGATGCTCCTCTGCAGTAAGGAGCAGATCGCCGGCTGAATTCATGCTCCCCAGCTCGTTGGTGCAATCTGCTTGCATCTGCTGTGGGTTCAGGAGTTGCATTTCTGCATACTGGACCTAACCTGTGACTGAGTTTGTGAGTCTGCTGGCAGGGCCACCACTGTATTCCAAGTATTTTCAGTTGGTTTGCAGAGATGCTCAGCATCTCAGGGATATTCCCTGCCAGAGCCTTGCAGTTCTTTTAATAGACTGTGAAAATTCGGAATCAAACTATTTAAGTCTTCTGACAACACAACACATCTGCAGGTGCCTTACTCCACAATAAACATCCATTGTACGGCCTTCTCCCCTTACAATGTGGATTAATTTTAACCCTCACAACAGGCTAATGGAAAGAGCGTGCTGCACTCCAAATGCCAAACACTTGCTGAAAGCTTTCCTTTGTTAGCGCCTCCCAGTTTAGTCACCACCAGCTTCTGAAAAGATTCCACAGAGTTAATGTTTCCATTTCTTTTAATTCGCTCGCAGTGATGACACAGCCATAACACAGCTGTGTTCCAGCTCAAAGGAGCCGAGCGCGGATGCTGCCCACTGTTCCTCGGCCCCTGCTCCCTCCTGGCTCGCAAGCAGGGCTGATGCTGTTGGGAGGGTATGGTGACATTTTCCTATCTGGGGTGGAAAAGTTCTTTAAGAGGAAGTCTTTTTCTTTCTTTCTTTCTTCTCCTCCCTGCCCCACCCTCACTTCCCTTCCCTTTCCTTTTTTTTTTTTTTTTTTTTTTTTTTTTTTTTTTTTTTTTTTTTTTTTTTTTTTTTTTTTTTTTTTTTTTTTTTTTTGTTTTGACATTTTCTCTGTGAAAAGCTGACCTAATTTTCTGGGAATAATGTAAATGGTTACACACTCGAAGCATTGCGCTAGAGAGTTTATAGATAAAGCTGAACTATTTTATGGTTCAATTATCCCAAAGTATGGGGGATCCCTGTTGCATTAACACTTTATGAAGATAGTACAGTGCGGGCTTCCTTGCTCTTTTTCATGTAAGTCAGGATTTGCCAGTAAAACCTTCACTGCAGCTTTGTTACTACAAAAGCCATTAGCATTGCTAGGTGTAAAAGACACATTCAAGATATTTTCCGCAATGACTGTGTCTGGTGTTAGTATTTGTACCAGTCCCCTGCCCCATTCTGGAGAACAAAAGATAAGGTGGAAAAGAGTCATTCAGAGATGGGAAGAGGCAAAGAAAAGGGGATGAAGCAGTGGCACAGGGATGGGCTGTGGAGGAGGCTGTCACCCTCAGGCACACCAGTACCACCTGATGGATTAGGTTGTGGCAATCCGCATTTCAGACTAAAATACAGTGTCGTGTTTTTAGCTATGGACTTAATGTAGTGTGCAGTAGGCTGAAAATGTGGGACAAGAGAGATCAAATTGTCTAGCCTACTCTGTTTATTTAAGAGTTTTCTTTTTGGTGAACTGGGCTGTAGAAATCACCAAGACCCGGTGCTTGGGTACACTTTTCTACTGACCCAAATAGGGTCACAATTCCATCATAGATTTGGGGTTTCAGCATCAGATTTTCTGACATTTCTGGGATTTTAGTCCGTAAGCACAGACTTTCACATTTCTCACTTCACATATTCCGTAGGTCAATGCCTTCGGCAAGTTGGACCGTGCAAGTGGTTTGAGCAGGAACAGATGCACCAGCATCACCTCTATTGCTGGTATCTGAACCAGCTGTCTTAAACATAGCTTGGGTAAGGCTCCCAGTTCTCCAGCCACACTTGACTGCCAGAGAAATATGGCTCATGTTCTTGAAGGAATCTGTGGTTCATCTGTTGCCGGTATGCACTTTCATTTCTATGAGAATCTAATTAGGTTCAGTGATTAGGAGTGCTAATGGGCATAACAATCCCACAGAAATTTACCTTTGAGAAAAAGAAGGGCAGAAAAAATATCCAGCAAAAGAATAAAAAGAATGAGAAGGGAAAAAACAAAAAACAAACAACCACCACTAGAACTTACACACAAATAAATAAATAAATAAATTGCCACTATGCAAATGCCTCTACCTATTTATCAGAGGTTGTTGTAAAGACAAATTAGTTAATTGCTGCAAAGTGCTTTGAAAATGAAAAGGGATATATAAGAGGTGATTATTATTATTCACAACAATCTGGTAGGTGAAGGCATCTGTCTTTTTTGCTTTATATATCCCAAGAGCTTTTCCAAAGCAACATTAAAAGAAAGGAAAAGACCTAAAATAGGAGAAGAACAATCCCAAAAGGGAGAGAAAAAGCCTGTGACATTTGTGAATAATAAAAATAATAAGCTACAGATCAGATTAAAAAAATACCACCAGGGGTATACGGTAAGGTAGCTACACTGAGGTGCATTTGAACTGATCTTAATGGATATGGAGATCATTAGTAGTGTGCTGATACTGCTGAACTGACACAGAAAATATTAAGTTAAATAGGACTATCTTACATAAAGCCTATAGCTGCATTATGATGCAAATAAGTCAAGCTTCTGTGCCTTATGCTTTGGCCCGTTTGTTACTAATCAGAATGTCTGGTTTGTGTCCAAACTTCCAAAAATTATAAAGGGTAAAGTTTTTATCCCATTACAGGATCTGATGCAATTCTGCAAACTAAAACGCTCAAGGATGATGTAAGGAGATCTATAATTTAGGCTATGAGTAAATCACACATTTGTCTCCAGGATTTGTAGAACAGCATCCAAGCCTCTGATTACTTATATTATGTGTTAACTCCCCCCACATCGGCAGCCCCACCAGACCCCAGGGAGCTAGTCATGTGCTTACACTAAGCACATGCAAAAGTGCTAGCAAGATCACTACACTAATTTTCAGCATCAGAAAAGTAAAATAATGCCTATACTGAGGCAAGACTCCTGATGAGTCTACGGACTACAGCATTTCATAGCTGCAGATTTCATAGCTGTGGAAGAATTAACTCATTCCCCCCCCTCCTTTTTTTTTTTCCTTCTTCTCAATATAGCAGCTAAATTATCACTTGCCATAGCTATGAATCACTTCAGAGCTCAATCCTTAAAGGTACCCAAAATTCCCTCAGGTGTTTTGACATAATTCTATTACATCTTATTTCTGTTTAATATTAAAGTCTTTCCTGCATGTTTAAATAAACCTGGAAACCTTTTTAGGGAACACAGCTTAATGGGGAACTAAGAACATGCGCACTGAATGTCACTATCTTACATACATTTTATTATTAATGGTAATTCATGCAGAACCAGCCACTTCACAAGGAGAGACTAAACACTTACATAAAGCTAGGTGCTTCTCTCTGACCTTAATTTGTTTCTGTACTTGAACACTGGATTTCCTTTCAAAAAATAATTATTCCCATAAAGATTAAAAACCAATAATGCAGTCTCTTTCTGGGTGACAAAGAAAGGCAGGGTTTTGAGAGTGAATGGTAGGAATATTTTCTTGGTGGCTATTCCAATAAACCAGAGGGTAAGAGGTCTTCTCCTGGGTCAGGATGTGGGTGTCCTGAGAGAAGCAAGATGGAGGACAAGGTCTGTTTGTTCCCTTGTGTTTAATGGTGTTTTCCCCTTTGTTTGTAATATGTGTTTTCTTACAGCTTCTGCTATTATTTAACTTGGAGGGACCAGACAACACCTTGGGTTTTTCTACGGTATTGGCAGTCTTAATTTAAGTCTCTGGTGGCAGTAATTCCAGCATTTCTTCTTGATGGCCAGTTCATTTCCCTATGTGAAATAGCTGAAGATTTTAGTCCAGCTCCCAGGGAAAACGCATCTTGACTTTTGTAAGTGAGTACAGTATTTAGCATTCCTGAGGCTAGGTGGGCTGAGAAACTGAAATAAGCCTGATCAAAAGCTCATCAAATCCCATAAAAAAGCTCTCTCACTAGGAGGAAGGACAGGACATTTGGGGTGGTCTTCCAGGATGAGGAGTGGGGAGCTCCTGTTGTTTGGCATCTTCTGTCCAGATGAGAGAGATTTTGGTGTGATCTCTCTCACCTCTGATGCAATGGCACAACCACCCAGTCAAGGGCACAGCTTTGGTTTCATCTTCCTGCCAGAACCGTAGACCCATAGGCACTTTTGGTAGCTCACAGTCTCTCAAAAGAGGCCTGTAATTTGCCCAGAGGAGCAGAGATAGCAGAGGGCAAAGGGACAGGTTACGTGAAACAGGATTTCCACCTCACCTCTTTCAAAGCTGCATAGGAGATTCGCTCATTCTTGTGAGTGAAGAGTGAAAATGTTAATGGGAGAGGTAGGTGGTGTTGCCCACCAGCGGTCAGGAATGATACGCCATTTCAGATGTACTGGGCTACACGCACAGAAATAGGAGGTTTGCCACTCAATCCAGATTTACCTTAGCTGAAATACTGGTGTGTTTAACATTGCCATAAAAGCTGGATATTAACAGTTCTTAAAGTACTTCTTCCTCCCTA
Source organism: Pampusana beccarii (assembly GCA_013399365.1). Lineage (NCBI taxonomy): Eukaryota > Metazoa > Chordata > Aves > Columbiformes > Columbidae > Pampusana > Pampusana beccarii. The sequence goes on along the minus strand of VWYH01004462.1, from coordinate 131,338 downwards.
CCTCTACCATAAAGTGAAGGCAGGGTTTTTCCCAGTTAACAAGTTATAGTGTGAGCCCAGAGATGACAGAGGGCTTGACCAAGTCAGTGGCAAAGGACGAATACCCAAATCGTAGGCCAGCACAGAAACTATTTTCACACCACTTTACCTCTAGTTTTGGAAAAGATAGATGTGTGCACTGTAGGGAACAACTGCAGAGGAAATAATGTAAACTGACAAAAGTGCCACAAAGCAACAGGAAAGACAAAACAAGGATTCTTGGATTAAAACAACTGTTCCATTTAAAGAAAAAAATCAGAAAAGTGCATAATGCCTTTTGCAGTCCTTTGGTATTACATAGCTGTTGGCATAAAAAGGAAAGCTGCCATATAAATCTGAAGCTGCTTGTCAAGATGCTGGAGTATCATTCTAATATGGCATCTACCATGATCTTTTTCAGAATCTAAAGATATCCATCAAAGCCAGAGACTGAAAGGGATGGCTTGCAGTTTACATCGCAAGGCACTGTTTTGGAGAAAACAGGTTGGTTGTTTTTTTTTTTTCACTTCCAGGGATGCAAAGCTGGAATTTGGACAAGAAAGAGTCTGACACTTCCTGAGTACTGGAAGAAGTGCTTGTAGATGTGCTTTGTATTTTCTATCTGATCTGTGGCATAATCGTAGATATCTGCTCTTAGGATATAGCAGATATTTCTTGTCTGGCTAGCAATTAATGAGCAGTGTAAGCAAATAGCATTGAACCAATGCTCTGTGCTGACATTTATGTCTCCAAAACTTTGCCCTCCCGAGTCCAAACTTCAGGTGATAAGTAATTTTTTTGTGGGGGGGAAAAAAAAAAAAAGGAGGGCTGAGCCTACATGGATACGCTAAGAACAGTGAAAACGCTCACTGAAGACACAGCACAAATGGCACAATCTAAAGAATTCTTGTGTGGCAAGCAAGTCGTCATCTAAAATACTTTGGAAACTGGGATAGGTATGACTAATTTCCCTGCCAATTGCAGAAATGGCTTTTAGTTGAGCTGTGTTGTCAAACCCCACAGCCCAGGTCCTCGTTCATTAGCTGGCCTCTCTCACTGCGAAGTTTAAGTGACATACTGCTTCATGCCTCTGATTTTTCATCTGCAAAACTTACACATTACCTATCTGCTTCACAATGACATTACGAGGCTAATTTAATCAGAGCTATATAGCTCTTCTGAGATGGTTGGTGAAAAGGTGCTAGAGCAGCCATCGTGCCCTTCGTTATCATTAGAGGTGACATTTGAGTGCCAGCTGAGTACTGTGGGAGTCGGATCCAGGCATCAGCTGTGGCGATCCCTCCTAATGACCCAGATGATGAGAGTGGCTGAACGGGGAACAATTTTGGTGACCTGCAAAACAGTTCTATTAAAAATGCACAGCCAGAATTTAATTCAGTGCCTGGAGAAACCAAAATCTTCTCACGTCTTATTATGAAGAGGAAATTAATTAATGTGGTTTGTTTTTTTTTTTTCCTTCAGAAGCGCTTTTTCTCAAATAAACCAAGAGAACAAAAGAGACTGATAAAGTTTCTTGGAGGGTTTTGTTAGGAGCACAGAAGGCACCCGGGAAAGATGTTATAACTTTTTCTTCTGCTTCGATCTCTCCACCCTTCTCCCACTCCTCTTGCTAGTGGGACAGCAGAGTGCAGCCAGCCCCACACTTCTGGCACAAAACCTTTAAGGTCACCTTGTGAAAGTGGGTGGTCCTGCTATCCACCCACTGCAGCCCAGTTATCCCACCCACTGCCTCCCACCCCACCCCACCCTATGCAGAATATCTCCCACGATGAAGCATAGAGAGCAGGCAAAGAGAGGCTGGAGTTTGCTTCAGGAGATAAGACAGCAAGGGGATCCATGCTTGTGACAGAGACAGCTTGGAGGCACCTCCCCACTACCCCCAGTTTCTTCCATGGGATCCAACAGACAGAGCTGTGTGAATAAATATTTGTACTAAACATAGTCAGGAATGAGAATTCACGATCTAAAATTACACAAATATTTGGGAATCTAGACACTATAACTCAAGTGGCACTTAATCTCCAAGTGCAACCAAAAATATATAACTCCTCGGTTTACTAGCGGTGTCAGCTCCCCAAGTGCGGAGCTGAATAATTAGGGTGGAGGAGAAACAGAGAGTGTCTGAGCATGGAGTTTGCTGGGGAGAAGAGCTCCCCTCCAGCTTCACTGGTGGCTTTTCCAGGCCAGGCAGGCAAGGGAGGGTCCAGGTCACCTTCAGGACAACCCCATAAATGCAGAGAAAAACCACAACCACATGGGCAAAACCACAGACCCTGCAGCCGCCTGTCCGCAGGCGCAGGGAGAGGACCGGGGGGCACGCAGGGGTGTAGGGTGCTGGAGCCTTCCCATGGCAGGGGAGGCTGCCCAACACCTGCCACCAGCGAGGCGCAAATCTGACAACTACAGCTGTAGCATAAAGGCGGATTATCACCCATCCAAACCAAATTCAATTATCATATCTATGCTGCTTCTCTATTTCTGTAACTGGAAGGCTATTATTAGGCTCCCTCCCTCTCACTCCCTGTTTTTAATACATCTCCAAGTAATGCTGCTGTAAAACATTCAAAAAAGTAAACATTAGCTTTAGGCCATTTGATTATCAGTTTCCCAGAACACTTCGTTCTGCCCTGCTTTACTCCATATTCCTTTAATACAAAAAAAAAAAAAAAAAGAAAGATGGGCTGAGATGGGTTTAATGAATTCACACTACAGCAATTCCCCTCTCTGTCTCCAGTGCTGGCCCTGGCTCACTCCCACAATGGCAAAAAATACCAGTTTACGCTTGGATGGAAAAGAAGCAAGGAAATAGGTTTTCCTGGGAAAACAGGAATACTATATTCTCTCCTGTCCTAATTGCTAAAATATTTCCAGGCAGGCTTCCTGCCTGCACCCCCGTTAATGATGGGAGGTGATCGGGTGGTAAAAGTTCTTCTGAACAGGCAAGGGCAACGCATCCCCATGAGATGAGGGAACCAGTCCTCAGCAGCTGTGTGAACCAAGAATCAGCAGCCCAGAAACATCTTCAATGCCAGTGTCCTTTCTGATGCTGCTCGCTGACAAAGTGCATATTTTTCCCCTGGGGTCTCAAGACAGGGATGGGGAGCACATCACACATGCTTGCTCCGTGACCTCTGCGCCAATGACTGACACTTTGCTGTGATGAGAAGCTTATATATTTTTTGTGAGATGGTGCTATGCTTCTTTATTTTGTTAAACAAACACCCTGAAAAACTCCTGAGCAGGTTTTGTCCCTTGAAGGTGCAGTGAAATAAAGCCTGTGGGTGCTTTTTCCGTATATGCCTCACTGTAGGAACGCAGGAATGAAAGTGTTAGTAAGAGCTGAGTTAATCCTTTGGGACAAGCGATGTGTCTTCTGATGGCTTTTAACATGCCTACTCGTGAATAAAACACAAAAAGACCCAAATCTTTGCTCATTTCTTGCAGAGCTACCTTAATATGCATAATAAATCATTATATTATACCCTAGCCTTTTGGCTGTAACGGGGTGGTTTTAGCATCATGACTTTCATTTCAAAAGCTGCCGGTTGACTTAAACTCTTTTATCTCTGCCTGTCACACAAATCAGAGAATTTTGTAACTAACAAAGCATTCGGAGCAAAATGTAGAGACTGAGGAGGCAGGGTCTCACTTTCATAGTCCTGGGAGCGACGAGCAGGGCTCTGGCCTCTGTGCTACAAATTCAAACCCCCATTAGCATCACCCATTCAAGAGGTGCCCCAGGGCCACACTGGCTGGAGCAGGACTGCAAGACAGGTGTGCTGAGGTATGGAGTATTAGTCTACTTACAGAAACATCCTTTCTCGGCTTCTTACATGTGCATAATTAAGAGAACTGGGTTCACCGACTTTGTTCACGTGAATTAGCCCATGACCCTGGGCACACAGGTTGCTGCCTCTTGCAATGGCTGGTACCAAATACTGCCCATGAAGGCAGGTGTGAGCCTCCTGCTAGCACCCTGCCTCGCAAACACAGAAACTGGCTCAGCCCTTGGCTGCGGTGCCTGTGCGTGGAAACTGGGAAGCTGAAGATGTAGTTATTCCCTGCTTCATTCTGCTCAGCTGCAAATATTGTACAAATATTGTAGCCAGCCTTTTTTAAAATGAATTTTAAAAGCTTTTGGATAAGGTTCTTATTTACATCATTCCAATCGTGTAAAGGGACAGAAACGAGCCAAGTTTTTTTAATTAACAACTGATGTAGCACAGAATTCGGCATTATATGCAGAAGTACTTCCTCTCTGTTTTATTTTGGCCATGTCCAACAATAACACAACCTAATATTAACGAGAGTTGCATGACCGCAGTGCTGTGCACCAGGGCAAAACCTCCTGGAACGTTAAATGGCTTCTAGGGTAGGTGCTTGCTGCCCTGTTCATGTCTGTAAGCCAGGATAAGGCACTGGGTTTAGCCACACATTGTTCCTTAAATACTATGAGAGTTTCTTCATTTCCTTTGTTTCACTGCTACTGATTAAAAATTTAGCAGCGATATTCTGTAAAGGTAAAGCCTACAGGCACGTTATTTGAGAGACACTTTCGAAACCAGAGGCACAGAGAGAGGCCGGGGAGGCTTGGGGTGGAAGGGGGGCCGGGATGGGGACTGGGACCTTGGCAGCAGTGGGAAACACCCAAGGGAGAGACAGGAACCGTCTCTCAAGGGGGAGAAGAGAGCGAAATGTGGCAGGTTTTGGAGGAGGAATGAAACAACTGAGAAATCAGAATTGTGAGCCGACCCATCTGTGGGGCTGGGGGCCGGAGCAGACCTGTGCTGGTCCTGCTGCTTACGGGAGGGCATCACTTGGACAGCCCTCCACCAGCATTGGCCACCTCGGAATTAACCAAGGTGGGCTGGTGTGCTCTGGGCAAGGAAGAGCCTGTCACCCAGATGTCGTATCTGGGGTGAATTCATGCTATTTTCTTTAAATCCCAGAGCTATTTTAATTCCGTGCAACAGAAGAGCAACCAGAGAGGCCTAACAGCTGACATAGCTTTTCACTTCAGCTGTTTAATGCAGTGGCTGCAACTCGGTTTGCTCTGGCCAAAAATTAGGGTGAGGCCAAAATCGAACCATCCTTGTAAGCAACAGCTTCAGGTCGCCACCGAGTGACCGTGGCGTGGGGAGACCTCAGCCCTGCTCAAGCTGCTACTCCTCCACCTGGCAGACAGACATACTCCTCATCATGCTGAAGCATGCTGGTTACCTGCTAATGCAAAAAGGGGGAAAAAGAAAAAAAAGGAGGCAAAAAAAAAAAGAGGAGCTCAGCACTGTTGTTTTGCTGTGGTGTTTATCATCATCCAGTTTCCTCCCTGAGAGCAATGAGCGATCACAAAATTGATAATTCTCAGTGGTGTTTTCTCAGCAGCATTTCCCACAGAATGCAAACGTCTCTTTTCTTGTAGGCAGATGGACAGAGCCTGCAGGATCACATTTACTGGAGAGAAACCAGCTTTGAAAAGTTTCGACAGCCGGCATGGTATCTGGTCCATCTCTATCGAAATGAGTTCATTATCATTCATTTTTTGCCAACTGCCAATCAGTTCTTAAATCACTCTTCAAATTAGGATGTTGAAAAAAGAAATCAAAAAAGTCTCTGCAGATACATTTTCAACATTTACAGGAATGTTTTAGAAGTATTGTTCCAGCAGCTGACACTATATAATTAATGTATAAAATAAAACAAAGGGACAACCAACCTTCTAAAAAGTGTTTTTTTCATTATGTGGGTGCAAAAAGAAAGCAGCAAAAGATCCCAGATTCCTTCACTTACATTGCATTTGAGAAAAGATGAAAATATATTTTTCAGGGAGACTGTTCCTCAATGCCCATCCTAGTTTTTTTTTTCTTTTTTTTCAAAGAGCTACTCATTTTTTCTGCAGAGATTCTGATTTTGCACTCAGAAATTTATCATATTCCTAGTGCTGGTCCTCTTAAACAAGTGTTTGTCAATGTATAGTGAAGAGACCCACATTCAGACTGTTATACTCTTCTACCAGATTAAGGTATTTGCATATTTTCCTGCAAAATAAACCCATTGTCACAGAGGATTAATAGGAAATAAAGAAGGCAGGAAAATACAGATTTTAGCATGCAAGCCCATGTCTTTCACCTATTGTGTAATTGGTCTGCATTTGCTGATTAGTGAATATGCAGTTGTTGGAACACAAAGTTTTGTCACTTTTTTCCCTTTTGATCATAGCAAATACCCGAACAAAACGTAGGAATGTCACCTCTTGCAGTCCATGAAAACAATAGTGCAGCAAAATCACACCCCATCAGCTTTCTAAAGTATCCTGAAGCCTCAGAAAGAAAGAATCCAGATATGTGATGCTATTCTGAAATGGTACAACCTGACCATTTGCCTAAAAGAAAGGAGGGGGGAAATGAACAAAATAGAAAAAAAAAAAAAAGGAAAAGGGAAAAGAGAAGAAGGAAAGGGAAAAGGAAAGAAAAAAAGAA
>VWYH01004462.1:41359-124410 GCA_013399365.1 Pampusana beccarii | reverse complement strand
AAAAGAAAAGAAAAGAAAAGAAAAGAAAAGAAAAAAAAGAAAAGAAAGAGGAAGAAGCTGAAAATTTTTGTAACTAAGTACCTTAAGGACAGACTTGAAGTCTAGCAAAAGCAAGTCCCCTATGTATGTGTTGTCTCTTACTGTGTTATTCCAGGCAGACAGTGAGGAAGGTAAGATATTAAGTGCACCATTAACATGTGGTACCTGTCCTTTGTTTTAAAAAAAATGAACAATGCAAAACAAGGTCTGTCCCTGCATGGTGTACAGGGACCATAATTATTTCTGGGTAGAATCATAGAATAGTTCGGGTTGGAAGGGACCTTCAAAGGTCATCTAGTCCAACCTCTTGCCATGGGCAGGGACATCTTCAACTAGATTAGGTTGCTCAGAGCCCCGTCCAGCCTGGCTGTGAACGTTTCCAGGGATGGGGCACCTGTCACTTCTCTGGGCAACCTGTGCCAGACATTTGCTGCTGCCCAGCATGGTGATGCCTCACTCCAGACACTGCCCTGTTTGCTTTGGCAGAGCCACGCTTGCACTCCCATTAGAGCCAGGATCTCAGGGCAGGAGCAGAGTGGGGAGTGGGGTCTCCTCTGCTAAGGGGTGGCTGCTGCCATGTGGGTTTGCACACCACAGCAGGCCCCTTCTAAATGTTTCTTTCTGGGGGCTTTTGGGCTGTTCTGTGTCCCCACCCTGCACACCCGAGAGCGCCCAGGTTACAGCTCGTGTTTGCCAGCTGCTGCACATCTCCACATGGCACTTCTGACAGGCATGTGGGAGATCGTGTCAAAGCAACTGAAATGATCTCGTCATTACTAAATTTACCTTCTGAGTTTGTGCATACGGGATCAGCAATATCACTCATTTTTGGGGTGTACGCATGTACGTACGCACAGAGGCAGCGGCATTTCACTGACAGGAGCCTAATTTCTCAGGTTTGCCCAGCCTGGGTCTCCAAGCCACAAACTACAGCACATCTTTAAGTAAAATAATATGAACCTCATACCACTGTAAGAAAAAGCTGTGAAATGACTTAAAAAGAAATAGATTTATAAGGAACACCAATTTCTGACTGAAGATGCTGTGATACATGGCTGAAATGACTACCTGGGCTACTTTAGATGTTAGAAGTATTGCTAGTAGCTGAAAATTTCCATTCCAAAATAAATGAGATTAAAATGGCCTTTTTCCCAAGTGAACAACTTTATGTATTTTTCTTTTTCTTGGCTTTCTTCTTCCCTCCATCTTAAAGTTATTATTTTCACAAGGTGCTCCCTTCTCCCATGGTCTCTGTGATATCTTTTTTCTTCTTCCTCTGCAACTCACTGTTTTTTTCTTCCTTTGGTCTCAAGAAAAATAAAAGCAAGCAAATTGTTAAAAAGGAAAGAAAAGTATAAAAATCAGGAGGAAGGTGTTGTTTGTTTTTTCCCAGACAGCTCAATACAGCTTGGAAGGACAAAAAAAGAAACACATTTCCTTTTGAAATACTTAAGAGGAAAAAAACCTCATCACTTTTCAATCAGCTCTAACATTTGCACTGATTAACAAGAACATTTGCAAATGCAGGTTAATATTGCATCTCTACGGTATTGTTTTTTCCAAAGTTGCAATGAGAGTCGCAGCTTCTTTCCCACGTACATTTTGCAACGAGATAAAATGGTTTCCCCCCCGCTCTGCAGTTTTTTCTTCAGGTGTCACACCGTTCTCCTTTGTTTTAATCCAGGGCTACCTGCACTTGCCTCATGGCACACCTCGGTGCCGTCTATACTGTCATCTTTATTTCCTCGTTTGTGCTAATAAGGAACGTTTAGGAGCAGCTCCGACTGGGGCACTGCATTAATGAAGCACTAACATTTGTTAGGAGAGAGATTCAGCGATGTTGACAAGTGACTTAGCTGTTCAGAGAAGGGCGGTTGGGTTGGAGGGGACCTGTGTTCTTGAAATGTGGGAGGTGAATTATCTCGGTATTCAAAAAAATAAACAGAGACAAGTTTGATGAGTTTAAATTCACAGCAGAGCTTTTTAATATTTCCTGAGGTCCTAATCAAAGAAGCATCTTAACTGGTCCCAAAGGGAAATGAAAGATGAAAGGAGCTGACACTGATGCCCACTCTACCTTGTCTGTCTGCTACTATTTTTTTCTTCCTTTTTTGCTTGTTACTAAAAATATCTCAATGGGTAAGTATTAGCAGTAGGATATTAATGCAAAGTCACAAACAAAAATCCATTGCAAAATGTAGCATACCTTTAAAATTTTAACATCTAGTAAATTAAAACTGGGGAAATTGACATAGATCGGATGAAAGAAGATACAGCACCTCTAGCTTATGCCAACTAAAAATAAGAATTATTAATGAAGCTAGGCTTTCTTCTGCTGTGCACATTAATTATTTATGATAATAATACTCCGCACTGCCATATTAAAGAATTTTCTTCACCCAGCTTCCCAGAAAACTCCATCTTCTGAAACCCTCAACATGTTAAAAACCACAAAAGAATGAATTCCTTTCAGTGTATTTATTATACTGGAAGATGAATATAGTCTTGGGTTATTAAACTGGAATGAAAAACACATCTTATTAGAACTTACATGGTGATTTTTATTCTCACTAGTTTCATATAAACTTAATGATGCAGACTGCATTTTTATGCTCATCTATTTTAAAATGGTGCCTGGAGCAAAAAAAGCTTCCATTAATGCCAGTTTGGTATTTCAAATACAATTTGATGTAATTTACTTCAAATATATGTGAACAGAGAAGGATAATGTTGAGAGCATTTTCTGGATTCAGAACTGGGTTAGCTCATGGCAGTGATTTGTTAAAACACAAGTTTTATGCAACAGAGAAAAAATAAAAGGAAAAGTAAATTGCTTTTTTTTTCAAAAAAAGGGCAAAATTAGTATCTTTATACAAGGGTGGGACTTCAAAATTATTTTGAATTGACAGAGTTAATGACAGTCCTGAAAATAACATCATTATTATTATTATTTATAAATAAAAAAATTAAACTAATTTAATATTAATATTGGACCACATTTGTTTAGAGCTCTTGTACTTGTTGTGATCAGTCTACAACAGACTGCGACTGACTTTTAAAAATATATACATTTATTTATTTACAATCCAAGTTTCATGTAACTGTATCTTTTGTAGCACCATAGGAATATTTCCATCCCTTTTGGCCCTATTCCTGCAGCACTTATACTTTTTATTTCATGTTGTTTGCCTCTTACTGCTATTAGAGTATGTTTTTCTTATTCCAAGAGTTATGCTGTCAGAGGCACTTGTACTTGAATGCAGGACGGGCTCCTGGGGTATGACAGGGGCAGGGATCTCATGCAAGGAAAAGAGTTTTTGCAGCCAAGGAATTCACAGCCGAAAAGTACAATTTGTGGTAAAAAATGTTTGGTTAAAAATGGTAAGGGGGAGTGTGTGTGTGTGCATGTAATACTATACTATAAATTCACATGTGTTGCCTGCATATACAGTGTCACACTTGTAGTGTATGTTGCTGTCTCAAGGAAGAGCATCCTGAAACAGAAACCACCATGGCGGGTGCAAAGCACTGGTTTTGCTTTCCTGCTGCAGTCGGGGGATACCCTGGCAGGGGTTTGCATCCCCTGCCACACTGTGAAACCCGCTGTTTCTATAAGAAAAGAGAAAGCATAGTCATTGTCTCCCTACTTTTATCTGCCCTGTTTTTTTTTTTTTGGCTGGCTGGGTTGGTTTGTTTGGGGTTTGTTTTGGTTTGTTTGTTCGTGGGCTTTTTGTTGTTTTGGTTTGTTTTCAAGGGGTTTGCAGGGAGGGAGCATGAACCTGAGTTCGAGTAGCTTGAGGGTGAGACTATAAAAGCACTGGTGATCTGTAGGCACATAACCCCTGTGCTGAGACTTTATGTCTAAATACCCTAGGGCATTTGTTAAAGTTTACAGAATCACAGAATGAGCTGGAGGGAACCTCTGGAGATCATCTAGCCCAACCCACTTGCTAAAGCAGGTTCACCTTCACAGAATGCACAGGAATGTGTCCAGGTGGGTTTTGAATGTCTCCAGAGGAGACTCCACAACCTCTCTGGGCAGCCTGTTCCAGTGCTCTGGCACCCTCAAAGTCAATAAGTTCTTCCTCATGTTCAGATGGAACCTCCTGTGCTTCAGTCTGTACCCATTGCCCCTCATCCTATTGTTGGGCACCACTGAAAAGAATCTGGTCCCATCCTCTTGACACCCACTCGAGATATTTATAAGCATTGATAAGATTGCCTCTCAGTGTTCTCTTCTCCAGGCTGAACAGACCCAGCTCTCCCAGTCTTTCAGATGCTTCAGACCCCTAATCATCTTGGTAGCCCTCCATTATCCCTCCTTATGACTTTCCTGGGCCTTTTTCACACTCTGTCCTCTTGAGGATAAATGCTCCGCTGCTGGAGCTCACTGCATCATAGCCCATCAGCGGGTGGTCATGGCTCTGCCCTCTTCCCTTGGTCTCCTGTGGAAGACCCCAGAAAGTTTGGGCAGCACCAGTTGCCCTGAGTGGGGCTTTTGGGGCTGCTGTTGAAGGGCATGAGTGGTGGGTTGCCATCCCCTCTAGGAGACTCCCTCCAAAAGAGGGGTAAAGGGTGGGCTCAGCAGTGCAGGATAGCTGGAGAAGACAACCCACCACCTCCCCTCTGCTTGCGATGATGGAGTGCCCACCCGAGGGCTAGGGCTCTCCCCTTCCCAGGTGGATTAGAGCCCTTTCTGGATTATTTCCATCAAGGAAATAGTAATTGAGGACATTAGTAGAGGAATCCAATAGAAAAATGTTCCTAATTGTTTTTCAGGCAAGGACTGGACATGGGACTGTTTCTAGAGGAAATGTGTCACAACATCATTTCACAAAGCAACGTTAGCTTTATGAATGGGTTCATAAGTTTCAGCATACACATCTGGATTGTCATAAACAAGATGAATGCTTAAGAAAATTAACGAGCATATTTAGTGTCTAGTAATGGACTCTGTTTCTACTGCCTGTGACAATGAAGAGAACACCACACATGATCTCATGACTTATACCATTACTAAGATTAAAAATTGTCAGCATTTCAAAGTTCCATGTTAGGATATATTTATTTTTTTAATCCAGACGTTAGATCTCTCAAACCAGCCAACTCCATGACCTGAAATGCGTATCTTTATTTGTGCGGTTCTTTACGGATGCCTTATTTATACAAAGGCAGAGGCACAGCCTGCACCAGAGAGATGTTTGGTGTGTGCTGGGAAGGAGAGAGGCATTAAGATACATCTTACTATTAAAAAAAAAAAAATAAAAAAAATTACTACTTGCTTTTTCAATTTAAGATTTCGTTTATGTAGAAAATGTGCCCATTTTGACCCAAGAGTGCCCCTCATGCACCAGTGACAGCACATACAGGCAAGGAACAGGGGATGGATCCTGTGCTGGGTCCTGTCCTCTGTTTGCCTGTGCACTTTACAGTGAGGGCAATTCCCAAATCAACAAATAGCCACTGAAGTGTAACAGATTTTCTGCATTCAGTGATTACAGAGCCTTGGAAGTCAAAAAGAGATCACAGCTTCGGTGAAAATACTGGTGGAGACCGGCTGTATTAAAGGACATTATGTGTTAGTACTTCATAGCTCTTGCTGAAAACTGGTTGGTCAGCTTGGGGCATATTTTGGCCTTTTCCAGCTTCTGCCTCTCTGTTTCTGATATAAAAAAACAGGACGACCTCTGCAGCACAGTCTTCTCAAGCTGGTATTACACTGACACAGATGTTGAAAGCAGGAGGCCTCTCCTTTCATGTTCTCTGGAATGGTCTGGTTTTAGAATTGCTCTTCTCTATGGTGAACCTGAACTCATCATGACTTCTACATTTGATACTCAGAAAACAACTCTTCAGGCAGGGCAGACTAACAGGTTCTTTGAGCTACTGAGCCATTCAGCTACTATGAGTCGCACTTGAGTTGTTTGGGTCCCAGAAAAAGTACAGCAACCCAAATATGTATATATATATATATATATATTTGACAAACAGGAATGAAGAGAAAACCAAATAAAACACTGCAGCCATGAAAAGAGTCCAGCACTGTGCCACCTTAGATCTGCTATTGCTAAATTAGATCATAAGGGTAATGGGTCAATGTCTCAGCTGACGCAAATGAACTTCATTGCACTGCCTCACACAAGCTATGGTTCTAGTGTAATAGCTACACCAACGTCACAAATACTTGCTAGATGTTTCCAGTACACTCAGCAGCTAGCACCTGTGGGGCCACAGAACAAAACAAACCCAAATACTTTCACTCAATTTCCTGAAAAATGAAGGCGATATTAAAGGAAACAAAAAAGCCATGTAGCATGTACATAAATCAATAATACTAAGCCTTATTTGCTAATATGAGGGACAGTGCCAGTAATTAGAACATGGGAATGCTCTACAAAACCATCCATACACAAAACACTTTATCCTTCCATATACTTTGCTAGCTTGCTCTGATCCTTTGCTTTGTCCCATCCTTCCAGTGAACACCTCCATTGCCCACCAGTCTGGTGGCAGCAGGTGCACAAGCAGTTGCTCAGGCCCATATTGATGCTTTTGTCCCTAGAAGGTACCAACCATATCCCAAGCTGACATGGAGATGAGAAGCATAAGAGAACCTATGTACCAGGGCTTTCTGAGTTTGAAACAAGTGTGAGACTCATACCCATATGTGAAAATTAATGTTTGCAGTCTGGACTCATCTTCACTTTTTCCACCTTCCTCTCCCCTAGCTGTGATATTTTCAAAAGAACTGGAGAGCAGAGGGCAGTTGCCCTTGGACCTCAGTGGAATCCAATGTCAAATTACAGAGAAAAACATGAAACTTGTGGTGCTTCCTTCTGCCTATATGGTTAAATCCTGTACACAGAAGGGAAGAGGGTGATGTTCAGGTACCAGAATATGGGTAGAAGTCTCTTCCTCCTTCCTGGAAGATAAGTGAAGTGAAAAGTAGATGAAGTGAGAAGTAGCAATGTATCACTGCTAATTTATGGCACTTGAACATTCTGTTAAAACAAACAAACAAACAACTACTCTGTGATGTATTCATGTAAATGAAATTTCAGCTCACCTACATAATGTCTTCACCTTCCCAATGGTAGTTATGTACAGTATATGGCATGGATAGAACGTACCTCTTGCAGACGTAGAAATGGGTTAAAAAATGAATGTTCTGTCCACCCTACTTTACTACTGCTGTGATTTAGTAAAAGACTAGTTGCTGTCAGATCCAGTAATTTGAGACTCATCTTACAACGAAGTATATATGCTGATGAAAAGCTGCTTTAGCAGCAGAGAGACTGCTAATTGTTTGATTATACAGGTCTTCACATTAATGAAGCACTATTCCATGGATTTGGAGCATGGCGTGCAACCAAATTACCACCCCAGCACTCAAGCTGTGAAATCTGATTATTCATTAGCCAGTCAGTGAGTGGTACAAACATCTTTTCTTTTTTCAAACCGTCAAAGGAGAGTGACTGCTTTTTTTTCTCCCCACTCTTCCCTTTAAGAAAATGAGGGTTTGGACTTTTATCAACGATAGCAGCTTACTCAAGAGTTTAAGGATAAGCCTGTTATATAAAGAGGGCCCCATTTTTCTCAAAACTGTGCTCTTCTTGTATAATTTATCCTCTATGTTTACTTAGTCCTGGCCTCCCCTGAGCCTGTCACTAACTGACAATTGTGGTGCACTTAATGAATTGAGAGTAGACTATCCTCCCTAATTGACAAGAGTTACTAAAAGGCAAGAAATCAAAGTGAGGAAAGCTCACAGTGCATCTGCCTCTACCACACAGACCCAACTAAAGATGAATGGCTGTGAAAGTAATTTCCAAACTTATTATTATCTTTTTATAAACCTTGATTTTTTTTTTTTTAGGGAAATCTCCTCTCTCATGTAAACAATGAGATGGACCAAAAAAAAAATCATTAGATATTATCAGCAGAAAGGACTTCCTTCCTTCCTTCCTTCCTTCCTTCCTTCCTTCCTTCCTTCCTTCCTCTCCTTCCTCTCCTTCCTCTCCTTCCTCTCCTTCCTTCCTCTCCTTCCTCTCCTTCCTCTCCTTCCTCTCCTTCCCTCCTCTCCTTTCTCTCCTTTCTTCCTTGCTGAATTTCCCTGCCCACAGCAAAGCTAACCTAAGGGAGATTCCAGCTACAGCCAGTCTGTTTTGTACAGTGAATGTAGCTGGGATAAGTTACAAAATGAGCTGAGTGGAAATCCTTCCTCACATGGTGGAGAAGTACTGACATCTCCAGCAAATGGGATTATCTGTAATGAGATTACATACAAAGAGATTAAGATGTGAGCTGACACTCCTAGGAGATACAAAAGAGGCTCCTGAGACAACAGAGAAATGAGGTGTCAGAAGCAGAAGGTGGAATTGCTTCCTTGAGAAGGTTTTTCATGATAATGATAATGATCTTACCCGTATAATAGTGCCTTTCATCCAGGAAGATCCCCAAAGAGCTGTACAAATGCCGTACACTAGTTCTTTTCAGACCATCATGGAAATGCTTCCACCTCTGTTTGGAGTACAGCAGCTGTTTAACCACATACAACCTGACCTTATAGCAACACTGGGCAAAGAACTGTTAAAATAAAGGCCAATCACAGGGAAAGTTTAGGGCACCAAAATGTAACTACATAAATCTCAACTCTGGACATAGAGCCATTCCACAAAACCATATTTTGGTTTTTGGTTTTCATTTCTTTGTTGTTTTTCCCTCTTGTTTTTCACCATTTACATTTACATGTTTAAATAAGAATATTGAATTAGTTTTTTAAATGTTCATTACAAATGCACCATTTGTCTTTTTCAAAAATTGTGTGGAAAATTAAAAGGCCAAAGCAAACAGGAAAAGAACAAAGCTGTTGAGAGTTTTGTTGCGTTAAATCCTTGGCACTATGTTTAGGTGCATCTGAATGTGCAGTGCATTGACTGGTCATTGTCAAGCAGATGATTGACACATTAGACACTCTCTTGTCTGTTGATGGACACTGGTTTTAAAAGGTGACAGCTGATATTTGATTGACAAGGTTGTGATGGAAGTCACCACAAACCAGTGCAAACTGAGGAGAGGCTTATTGTATAATGTAACATATGACTGAGACTGGGGTGGCTCATTTTTCGTCTCACAGAACATTGCATTACCTACTGAGCCTTTTAAGTTAACTTCACGAAGTTGGCTGGCAACAACTTTGTATGAAAAGTCTCAGAATGCGGGCAGTAGAAGTTGTCCAGAAGAAAAAAAGTGAGAGAAAAAAAGCCTCCTGTGCAGACTCATAGCTCACCAGAAGAAATATCTGCACTTCAGGCGTGGTTTGAAGACATTAGAGCAGCGTAGGCAATCCTCAGATTGAACTCCTCTTTCTCACTCCCCAAGTGCTAAATTACCACCCTTGTTCTTAGTACGTTTTATTAGTTTTCTTGTCACTCTTATAAATGGAGTTTCACAGGAAAATAAAATATATTTAGACAATATGGTCTATATGGCTTTGCAGCTAAACAAGTCTCCCTGTCAGATTCTTCCAGCTCTCTAGCGAGGAGGATAATGAAACGTTTTGCTTGCTCCTCCACTCCCATCTTTGCTCTGCCAGGCGAACCACCAGCACCAATGCCCAAAGGACAACTCGCTTTCAGAGAAGGACTTAGCACTAACCCTGGATATTATTCTTCTCCTTCCAGCCTCCAAGTCTAGAAGCCTTAAGTCAAATTTACTACTTCATCAGTTGCCATGCACCGGTGGAACTGTTAACCGCTCACAATAGACCCCGATGCAGCATCCTCCAGCACCATGTCTCTTCTCTGTGAAGGAGGCCTGGGTCCTGGCCCTACCTCTGCTAATGTCTGACAGCCCTACCGTGATTCTACAGCTCTGAGCAAACCTCTCTGCGGCCCTGTATCCCTGTCTGCAGCATGGATAATAATGCTACTTATCCTGGTAGGGGTGGCTTTTATTTTTCTGGCAGTCACAGTGCACAAAAGAAAAATACAGATCTTCGCGGTGTCCCTCAGGCATCACAGACTGTTAAAACCAATACAAATTACAACTATTTTGCCTGCTGCTACTGCCATTGGTAACCTACCACCAGGCTCCTGAGAGTGTTGTGCACATGGGAGATCTCCTTTTCCACACACTTATTGATGCTAACAAAGCTACCCCAATAAATGAAATTATTCTCTCTCTTTTTTTTTTTTTTTAAATAAAATTTTCAGGTACCAAGATTAGGCCTCTAAAGATGCTTAGAATCATAGAATCACTTTGGTTGGAAGAGACCGTTAGTATCATCTAGTCCAACCAGAACCTAACTCTGGAACTAAACCATGTCCCTAAGAACCTCATATATACAGCTTTTAAACACCTCCAGGGATGGTGACTCAACCAATTTCCTGGGCAGCCTTGAACACTTGTTCACTGTACACTTGTTCACTGTACACATGCCAGTATGATAGTGTAATTTTAGGGGCTTTTTCCTCTAACTTTATAGCATTATGTTGGCAAAAGCCCTAGGTTTGACTCACTTGTCCTGAAACAAAACTACTTTGACTGAGGTAGCTTGGTTTACATGGGCAGCGCATCCACACTCCTGACATTGCTTGTTTGCTGCCACAGGCTGTAGCTACCTAAGGAAGGTTTTGCTCACCTAACCATCCTGACAAGGTTCACCCTAGGACTTCACATGGGCTAATATCCGGCTGTAAGTTTCCCCATGCTTTAGGACTACTCCAGGAGGAGTCGGATGAGGATACCTGCCCCTTGCCGTATACAGTTTGGTGAGCATCCAAGGCACTCTGCATACCACAGCCCTCAGGTGCAGCATCAGCTGTCTTGCCCTGGCTCAGCACTGCTCCCACCCTGCCCCAGTAAGCAGCTATTTCTGGCAAAACCCACCATGTCCCAGCATGGACAGGAATCCACTACCCACTGAAGATGGTCCCGCTTATCGCTCTTGCTCTGCAGCATTCAATGATTCTGATTTCTGTCTGGGCTACTGACAAGTGCTTCCAGTCCAAAGCAAGAAATCCAGCAGCTTTCATCACCCGCACAGAAGCTTTCATTTTAAAAATAATGCCTTTCAATGTCAGCTTGGCCAACAGCTGCTTCTAGAAGATTAGAGCTTTTCACTGCCTTCTCTGGCAACCCAGATGGATTTGTTTGCCTAGTTTACATTGCACTGCATTGTTCAGCTATCTGTAAGCGTGATCAGTGCTGGCTTCCAATATTTCAAAGCCTGTGGCATCATCATCATCATCTAATACCAATTATGGGCGGAAAAAAGCCTCTTCCAAGTAGCAGCTGTTGAGTTTGGGAGGGGCAGTGTGGTACCCTTTGTGCTTGCTCATTTAATCAGCAAGATGGGAGGTATTGGTGTTCACATGACACAGCACTTTCAGGACAAGATACTACATCTAATCTATTCCCAGGATTTTCCTGGGTACCTATCCCAACAGTGTCTGCAGTGACATTTCTGTGTCAGGATTATCACAGCTTCCCAGGAATATCCAAGATGGCAAGAATAATTTTTCCTGACTGGCTTCATGTGTTTTTCATGTCAGCTCCACACCACCCTACACCACGTTGTGCTGAAAGTAAGGGAGCATAGTGTGAGCTGATGTACAATCATCTAAGAACAGAAAAGTTACATTGGAGATCTTAGAAACCTTTGCATGCTTCGGCTTCTCCCTCCAAGCAGCCTTACAGCATGATGAACTTAGAAGTCTCCTGCCACACATTCAAGGAGGACAAACAAGCACAGACTGCCAGATCCCCCAAAAAACTTCTATGTTTTTGTGCCTGCAGCTCAGCAGCTAAGTCAATACATTAAGCACCACCACCAGTGGTTTGGTTTTTCGGAGCTGCTGAGCACCCACAAGTCCCAGAGACATCACGTACAGGTTCTCTCTGCTCAGCTGCTTTTCCAAAAGTTTTCACAGCTTTGTTATTATCCTGCTTCTTCCCTAGCCTGCATTAGTTTGTGAGTGCTGACATATGTACTTCACTGTACAACACAAAGTCCACTCATTCTGCAGAAACAGTCCATGACAGATCAAAATGCCTATAACAATACCAATTTTCCCTGGATTCAATTTATGCCACAACAAAGCTCTTCATGAGCCACTTGGCAGCAACATTGTTCAGTCAAGAAAACATTCCTTAACTTGGGGACAATAAACAGCCCTATTACATATGCTGCCACTTTTTTCCTTTGTTTTATTCACAAGACCTTGAACACAACAATATCAGTTTCTCTGTCATTTTTCATTTTTCTCATTACTTTCAGCTATTAGGAATAGTTCACTTCCACCTGCAAATCAACTGTTTGCATGCATATACATGCAAGGCACCATCTATTTTGTGCAGGCAAACGCAAGCTGTGAAGAAAACGCTTGAGCACTGGATATACAGACCTTAAATAAGTGCAGCCCCCAAAGAGAGATTATAATTTTGGATAGGAACCAGTGTTCAATCTGGGGTAACATTTGCACTGCCAGATGTCATAAAACTTGTTATTCCACATTCCTTATGCTGAAAAGTGCTACATCTGGCTCAGGATCACATCAAAGGCTATGTCTACACAGCATTTTGCAGGCAGTCTCAAGCTTGATCTGACCACACTCCAAGCCAGTGAGAAACCATGTGGCCAAACCAGTGTGGTGCCCAACCCCAGAGAATCTGCCCAGTTGAGAAAAAGTGTGTATGAGAACAGTTAGAGTTCAAAGCAAGTGTCTGCCTCCCTGCAAAAAATGGCTGTAGATAGACCAGACTCAATTATTCAGGAAACCTCTACGGGGTTTTAGACTTAACCTTCTCCATCTACCTGGCTGATAGTGAAAGTAAGGAAGTTACTTTGCATACATCAATAGCTTTCTCTAAAATCCTCTGCTACGATTACAAAAGATGCTTTTGTGAAGAGCCAGGAGAGCTTGACAGACAGGCACCTGCTTCATGAGAGCTCACTCAGGAGGACCCACGGATCGTAGCAGTCTGGGACATACAACCTCTGTTCAAAGCAGCAGAAAGATTTAGGGCCTTTGAAAGTCTTTGTCCAGGAGCTCTCAATTATCTGCATACTGAAGCCTTTCACGTGTTTTGGAAGCAGATTATTTTTTCAGAAGTTCAGGTAGTATTCTAGGTTGGTTGCTGAAAAATTATCAACAGCTGACACATGAGAAGTTGTACTGTGATGAGCCAGAACAAATTTGGTGTGGATGATCTGATCTTCACCATAGCTAAATTATTATTAACATTCTTCAAAAAAAAATGTATTCTAAAACTCAATCCTATTAGTTTAATAAAAGATTGAATAGTTATGATTTATACAAGTTCAGCTACCACATAATATCAGGCAGACTGCATTTTTAATCACCTATTTCCATGTGTTTGCAAGGCTGTTCGAGTTTTCTTTTTCCTCCCAGTTAACTGCATTTAGACGGAAGTCAAAAGCCTGTTTAAAACATGAGAGAAGCACTGAAGAAGCACAGAAGCAAAGTGGTGCCATGTCCTCAGTTTAGTCATGCATTGAGGCAGATGCCAGCCCTGAAGCAGATGGGAAATGTCAGCTTCAGATGCTATTTCATAGGGTCTGCTTATGTCAGTGATGGGCTTCAACAGCTTGAGATCCACCTGGTCTCTGGTGATCCTTCTCCAATGCTCCCTTCGTGGAGGGACGAACCTTAGCCTCCACTTCGATGCATTGTCCAAATGCATGCCAGGCACTTTGTAATTGCTTGCAGAAAAACAGTGACCCTGACCCAAAAATACTTTCTGTGTGAATGCAGACCATGAAACACCAGCCAGATGGGTGACAGTTGAAGTTTCGTAGTGAAGATATCATGGGTTTCCAGACAATGAAATGTAGTATTTCCTGGTCTCTGAGGAAGAAAGTTGACAGTCTGATCTCCCCACCTGTGTTTAGGAGTGGACTTTTGCCTGGTGAAGTAAGCGTGGTGTGTGGGTTTGTTTATGCAGACTTGAGTATAGCTTGTTTCCTTGGGTGAGAGCTGTTTGCCCAGATTTAGACAGTACAAATACATGTGATTTACAACGAATTCAGTGGGAAGTCAGCATCTGGATCTGCAGTATTTCAAATTATTGCTTCACACTGTGAATGACGTGCTTCAGCTTTTGAAGTGTTTTGTGTGAGATACCCAAAGGAAATTTTCAGACTACTGAGTTATCATTACTGGGCTACTGCAACTAGTATCTGTCTTAACATTTCACTGCAATGAGGTAATATTTAAGTTACCACCGAGGAGTGTCTTGCAATACCTCCTTAAGCCAAAGGGTGGGTGAGCACCAGATACAATTCCAAATTTTGTCACTCCAGGGGTGGATTTTGCAAGTGGTCTATTTCTCCTCCCACACAAACATCTGGAGACACTGGATAATATAACTTGTACTTCTCTCTGGCATAACGTGGCTACCAGCTATCTTAAAACTCGGGTTAAGTTTTATCGATCAAACCTTTTAGAAAAGTGACATTCCCAAGTAAAACCTCAGTACAACAGAGGTAGCTGAAAGGAAATAATTATGCTGAAGCAGAGCAGTTTTGATTTTTACCACTAGCGTTCTACTGTCACCTCTCCCATATATTGCAAATGTAAGGCCCCTAAAAACAGCAACTAGCAACAGGTTACTATAGAGAAGGACTGTTGAGGGTGACACTGAACAGCCTGTGCCTGTATTACACTGGTGGGACACTCCTTCTAGGGCAGATGTGCAGTAATTGCTACCAGTCCCAGCAAAGTCCCAGCAAGCACTGACAGTGAAAACAGGCAAGAGACATCTTTGAAGAAATAGAGGTTACAGCAAGGAAGTTTGGCCACACTTTACAGTCATCTTCTGGCAATTGTCTCCGAGATAGGGAGACCAAGCATGCTAGCACCTCAAGATTGCTGCCCCAGGCAAGAGAGCCCCAGTGCTTCCCAGCCTGGGACCAGCAATAAGGTACTGAATCTGGATTTCCTGAACTAAAAGTGTCTTAGAAGTGGTGGAGATTCCCTGTTCTTTCAGGGATAAGGACTTCTCTGGACAACCAGAAACACTCTCATGCGGTGAAAGACCTCTTGAGGTAATGGAAGACCTTTTGAGGTCTAGGAAGAGGAAAGGGACATTTTGCTTCTGCTTATGAGAAAGGAAAAGGAAAGACTACTTGAATGGTATTCTTTATCTGTCTCTGGCAAGTAAGGAGCAAGATCCTCTTGAACAACTCTAAGCAGAAGACAGCTCTAGTTATATGATACCGTATTATAAGTCGATCTGCTACACAGGAAGTTATGTTCAGTAGGTATTTACAGATCTAATTTCTTTCCTTCGTTCTTTTCCATCAGGATAAATGTGATGAACTTCAAGAGATATGAAGTTGGGAGAGTGGGAACAAAAGAAATATAGATGAGTTTCAAGGTAAAAAAGTACACTCCATCCTCAATTCACTTAGCTTAAGTACTCTATGAATATCTGAACAGCTGGTGATTTTGCATATTGTATCATCTGCACCATGGTATGGAGGCAGAAGGATATGTATAATAACAACAGGCTTTGGGGCTTAAGTGAGAATTGCCCAGGATTTTGTTGATATAAATCAGCTATCTTAGTATAAGGGTAGATTTTATACCAAAGTTTTCACTTTTCGTATTTGAATTTTTCATTACAATGCTGGTTATTATGATTTCTTTTTAAAGAAAAAGGCAAGTCATCTCTCCAATAGAAACAAGAACAATGCCTCTTACTGGAGTTTCATGAATGCACTTCAATGTCATTTGAAAGACTCCTGAAGAGTCAAGTTGCTTGGTTTCTATGAAACAGCCCAGGAGTCTCTCTCCGTCCAGCTCACGCAGCTAAGTTAAGCTCTTATTAAACTCAGTTGTTATTTTTCTAACAGATTCTTAATTACTGTTTTTTGAAGCAACAATTATCCCACGCTTCGCATTCTCTTTGTTTCTCCACCTCTTCGCGCGGTGCAAGCATGTGGGCAAAGAGTGGGAGGCTCCAAGAGCCCAAGCAATTGAAAATTGATGTGGCGCTTTAAAATAAAGGAATGATCCTTATTATAAAAGGGGAAAAACAAAGTAGCACACTGAGATAAACAAAGACGCGCAGACAATGCAAGGAAAATAATATTAGCAGATGTTGAGCCAGCCGTTAATGATCTGTTTTATATTTAAATCTATTGCTTGAATGTTGGAGCCAGAACACCAAGGAGCGAGAAAGAAGCCTGGCAGCAGCCATGCACTTCACTTTTATTGCTCTGACTCCAATCATTGATGTCGTCTTTTTAAGTTATCAATATAATTTTTTTGCATGCAAGTTGAGTGCTGAATGAGAAGCAGAGCTGATGGCACTGGGAGAGGGAAGGGCTCTCCTTGCAGACCAAGCACAGCAAACCTCTCCATGCACCCAGCCTGCTGCAGCTCCTCAGAGGGGCAGGTGCTCAGGGCTTGTAGGACCTAGACCAAACCCTTTGCACACGTGTTGTGAAGAAGTCATGCAGGAGGTCAGATATGGCTTGCAAGAGGTAGACAGGCCTGAGGAAACGAGAAGGGAAAGGCTTAACATTCGGCTTGTAACCAACCTCCGAAACTGTGCACTGTCTGCTTTTCATCACCCCTTGCAAGGACACCTGCACTGCACATCTGCTGGTCATTTTGGGTAAAAACATGGGACTGCAGCACTCTCTGCTAGGAGAGGTGGTGGGGTGAGCTGCCACTCGATTGCCTGCACTTAGGGCAGTGGGGTGAGCTTCCCAAGAGGAAAACCCTCTCTCAACGCCATCCATACAGCAGAAGGACCTGTCCCCAGGCAGGACCTGCTGGTGCCACCAGGACCAGTGACAGCTTCCCCTTGCTCATGCTGAGCACGGGCTCATTCACCACGTGGCGAGACCAGAACTTCTTGCCCTGTTGCTTTCTGACCATCTCACCTGCCTCTCCAGCACTCACCACTTGCCAGAGCCAAACCTTCCTTGCTGTTCCTGTAAGCCTGGCCTGAGCCAACAGGCCCAAGATATTCCCAAAATCATAATCAAACCCTAAAACCAAGGTGTTGCTGAAGAGGTGTTACCTCACGTCTGCAATGAACTACTCCCCGGCGCTATTTTGGCATGGTAGGCAGGCTGACAGAGAGCACATCAGCGCTTTTGAGACCTGTACATCTTGTGCCAGGTGACAGACACTATGGCTGCCTTTTATACCAATTCCTCCCCCAAAGGATACCTCAGTTTTCAGCAACAGACCACAACAGACACACTTATTGCAAAGCAATGTGATGGATAAAAGCTGGGGGGAGAAAAGCTCCCTCATGTACTGTTCAGTCAGGGTCAAACATTCAATTGCAAATCTGCAAGCAGCTACACAAGAACAAAATGTCATAATATCATCGCAAGATCAAACTTCAGCTAATTTAAGCAACATCAGAGAGAGCTGGATCTCATTTCACGCTGGAGCAAGACCCCTCCTGAGACCAAACCTTTCCCCAACACCTCCTGCACTCCTGTGAGAAGGAAACCAGGTGTGTGGGTCTGCATGGGTCTACAGCACCCTTTGCTTAAGTCCTTGCCCAAGGCGTGGGGACCTGGGACCTGGCGCATCCTGCAGTGTGCACCAGCCGTTCGGACTAGACACGTCCAAAGGAGACAGTGAGCTTGGCTGCTCTTCCAAGGCTGGGTTTCTTGATTTATGCCAGATTTTCTTACTTTAAGTTCCCTCTTGCCTTGCATGAGATGGTTGCTGTTTCCTCACCCATCCTCTCTCCTGGAACAGGTCCTAGTTATCGGCCATTTCCTCCTCTCCTTTATATTTAAATTTTCATTTGCATTCCCTAATAAATACATGGCTTCTACCTTTCAGGGTGGTATTTCCTGCTTGTGCTGTTTTCAGAACTTTGGTAAAACCTTGTAAATCACCGCTCCTGAGGAACAGATACTACCCAAACAATCTGTTAGTACCACAGTTGTCTGCTTGCTGTCAGCTTGACATAGACAGAGAACGCGATATGTAAACACAATAGAAGAAAAAAAAAAAAAAAAAAAACCAAAACTAAATGGAAAGAGCATTGCTTCATCATTTTCCCCTGTGCTCCTCAGTATCTAGAGGAAGGGCACTGGGCTGCTCACAGCTTTTGACCCAGCTCTAGGCCACCAGGATCAGAGACTGCTGTTGTTACCTACCTTCTCTATTTCCAGTGGGATGTTCTCACTAGATCCTTTTAGGATCAACTAGATACTGGTTCCCCATTAAATTATTGGATTTATCAGGCTGTTTGACTCTCTTATGTTACTATGACTGTAATCAAAATATCATCACAATCGTTTATACCAATAATTCATACCAACCACTACCTAACTTAGAGTAATAATACAGCTGCTTTTAGGTTATTTAAAACATAAAAAATTAATCCATTTCACTTGTGCTGTAGTAATTTTAGATCAGTGCATGTTTTGCAGTTAAGACAGGACATTTTCATCCAAGACATGCTCTGGTTGCAACAAGAGTCGGTGCAACTTCCACAGCTTCTGCTTCACTGCTTGTCCAGCTGGACCAACACGGGCCTCTGTGGCATGACAGTCCTCCGAACCGAGAAAAATGGATCAAGCATTAAGCACTTTGTAGATGCCTACCGTGACATTACAGGTACTTTCAGCCATCACACTTGAGATCTCACAACCAAAAGGTATCAAGTTTGGTTTAAAAAAAAAGTAATAATAATAATTAGCTATTACATAGTTTTCATTAATACTCATTTTACCGTGTCTTGACATCAGTAACAACCCTGATGTTAGTGGCCTAGAATCGTCTTCAAGCTAAAGGTAGTTTTAGTCACCTGGATCGAATGAGGAGTCTCTTAATACTGACCTTCTCCCACTTTACTGGAGCTCCCCCATTTTTCGAAGACAAGAAAGGCTCAGCCAACCCTTTAAAAGGTCTTAAGTTCAAGTGACATAAAACTGCTAATTTAAAAATATTTAACTATTTTTGATGTTTTTAAAATCTAGCAACACCACTTCTAACCTTACATGTATATTCCGGCAGCCCAGAAAAATCAGACACACAGGTCTTTGGTATATCCTTTTCCATTGCCTGCTAGATGTCTGTATTTGCAATTATCTCCCAGCAAACAGTCGTGTAAAGTCAAAGAAAACAGAAAGCAGATCTGTGCTTTCAGTCTTGCACTCACCACATTGCCTTGCAAGTCACTGTCGTGAATGCTTAACATTTGGTGGTGAACAATTGTGACAACGCTACTATATCCATTATATATTAATAACAGATGTGTGTGTATCCTATTTTTTCTTTCCTTCTTCTCATCCCCTCGCCTTTTAATGATAATTAACAAGGCAATAAACATGTAAAACTTAAAAATCACAGAAATGGAAAACTGATAAAGGCCTTTGAGATGATACCAAAGAAAAAAAAAAGAATCAGTGAAACAGAAGAACATTTAAAGTTATTGCTGTTGAGCTTTGCAGAGAGCACAAAAATTTAAATAATAATAAATAACAAGGGAGGGTTAGTTTTCCAGCAAGAGCTAAATCCGAGGTGAGCCGAGCTAACTTAAACAACTGATGTTACGATGTAAACGAAGGGATAGATTCCTTACAGGGGAATAATAGATGCTGTTCAGGTTTACGGGGTGGGGGAAGGAGCCATACTATTTAAGATGCTCAAACATCCAGGAGTGTGACCAGCTGCACCCAGTGCAGTGGGACAGCCAGGGCTCCCACCCAGCCTGGCTCATGGGGACCAGGTCCTCCAGTAGCCCACGTGCCTTGGACACCACTCTGCAATTAACGAAGTGCAACAATAAATGGTGGAACAGTGAGAGGGGAAATTCAGCCTATGCTGTGAAAATGGGAATGACTGAAGAGACCAGCGGGCTTTTGAGGAACTCTGCTGTGATGATAAGTGTTAGCTTTGTCTGCTTCGTTAGCTACTGCACTGCCACCTCATCCCCAAGTGTACGTGCACTTGCACACAGACATGCCAGCATACACAAGCCTGTACTTCCCACCAGCTGAAAGCAAGAGTTCCTGGATAAAGTACATACACTGAGGCCTTAAGATTGGTTTAAAGAACCATCATGACTAAATTTGGCAAGATTTCCTGTCTGTCTTCTTTTCTGTACCTCAGACTGTTTTGATCCATTTGTGAGAAATTTCATTTTGGCAAGCGAAAGTCCTTTATCACTGCCAGTGGTTAATCTGCACTGTGACACATTCATTCAACCAGAGAAAATCCAATATTGACATTTGTACCTTGGGGGGAAAGGAGGTTAAATGCTGGATGTAAAATAAACTCCTGGACTATGCCAAGCAAGCATATAATATCTATATCATGTGTAGGCGTGTTTCTTTTCCTGAAAACTCAGATGTAGCTTGATCACATCTGGGCTCACTATTATTCCACATAATCGGTCAAATGGATGCTGTTGCACAACATCTGGAAGCATCTCTGATAGCCCAACTCAGCTGCTCCAGCGTTTAGGTGTTTATGGAGAACTGTCTGTTCACATGCTACTAAATCTCTTCCTTGTTTCCACCTGCTAAATAGTACTAAAAGGCATCTTCAAACACATTAATTTCCTCTGTAAGCAATTAGTGTCTTGGCTGCAAGGATGTTTTGCAGTTTTTGGTAAGAAGGAGATGGTCTGTGTGGCCAGACATTCACACATGGGAAGGACTGACCCCCCAAGTCTCACTGAAACGTATTGTCACTGTTAATCATTTTCACTGCTGCTGCACCTGAGAGTCAGCCAAAAAGCCAAAACCCTATTGCACAAGGCAGGGTACAAACACACAGTATTGTGAGGCCCTGGGTCCAAACGGTTCACAGCCTGAGAAGCCCTCATCACCCTCTTCCCATCTATTTTTAATTAGTTTGTTTGATTTCTAGAGCTGGATTTAAAAGTTCTGAAATCTGCAACCTTTGCATATGTCGTGCAACACCTTTATCCATGAACCATCTCACTGATTTCAGGAGACCTATTTCATAGATTTACATGCTTTTTTTTTAGGCACACATATACATATATTTGGGTATGTATGTGTATTCTATATTTCAGATTTTACACAGGCATAAATATGTTGGTCTAGAGAATATTTCCCAGAGAAGGATCAGAGCATACAGTATTAAATTATCTCCAAAACTAACTGTGCTTTATCTTAGGCGTAGTGCTGCTGAAAAAAAGCATAACTTCTCAAAGGCTAAGTGTTTGTCGACATGAACAAAGCTCGCAAGATAATATTGCAATAATGATCAAAATTGATCTGTGATTAAGCCTTGTAAACCATTTCACTTAGCTTAAAAACTTCTGAATGATCAAATGACTTTTATTATACTTTGTCATTAAAAAGGATATGGTGGAAAAGTTGGAAGTAACCTGTGATTCAGATTTAACCAAGTTTAGACAGAAATCTGAGAACTAGCCAGAGCTGGAAATAAACCACTGTTGCCAGTCATTCTGACTGCCGACAAGCAGAAACTAGGAGCCTTCATACAAAGCTAACTTTAAAAATCTTTTAACTATGTCTCTCCCTTATATCTAGAACTTCACTCTTTAACAGTGAACCGAACCAAAATGATGATGCTATCACCAGACTGTCTGGTGAGCCTAAACCTGCATTGCTTGCCTAAAAAATTCTTTACATTTGCTGAGGACAGTGCTACTCATATATAACACAGAAGGGCTTAACCTGTGACAAAGAGTATAGAGCCAGGAAT
This sequence comes from Pampusana beccarii, assembly GCA_013399365.1. NCBI lineage: Eukaryota > Metazoa > Chordata > Aves > Columbiformes > Columbidae > Pampusana > Pampusana beccarii. Next base: position 102,658 of record VWYH01004462.1, on the reverse strand, counting down.
GACACTGTGACAACTACATTTTCCTGATATAGCCATTTTGCTTACAGAGATAACAAAAGAAAGCGAGGTGAGCATCAGAAACTGCTAAACTCAGATGCAGAACAAATGATTAAAAAGGCGCTTTCACAGCTGTAAATTTTATTTCCGTAACAGGGAAAATACCAGCCACACAGAGCTGGAGTAACACAATATTCAGTGGGGCTTAGTCCAATCCAAGATGTAGGCATATCTTTATTAAGAAACATTACGGCTGACAAAGCTGAGAGAAATCATCACAGAACTAACACCCAGAATCAATGGGAGGAAACTAAGCATTATTTACCTAGACAACAAGAAAGCTTTTGAGGCAGCATCATACGAAAATCTGATTTATGTGAGAGGATTACTACCATTTACTCAAAAGCATAATGTTTTCATTCTCACATTGGGAAGTCATTTACTTGATTCCTACAGAGTGGGGGCGGAAGAAAAAAAAAAAGCCCTCTCCTGCAAAACTTTCACAGGAGAAATGCATTTCAAATGATTGTTCTGAGGACTAGCTTATTGTAGCTCAGGTGAAAACACCTGTGATAACAGAAATGGGAAGGAAGGTGGTTTGATTTCCAACACATGCAAGGGATGTTACCGAAAATTTAAGAAACATATATATGCGTATATGAAACCAGGTCAAATGGGTGACATATAGGCACTAATAGAGAGGACCAGTGGGTGAGCCTGGTACTGAGGACAAAACCACAAGTCTAGAACAGACCTGTGAAAACATCACACCGGTGAAAGATAGGTGAGGCGGGCAGGACACTAGCATCCTGACGTGGAACTTAAAAACAATGAAAGACTGTGTATTGTGCTAGACACAGGATATGAATCAAGTAGGAGTTTTGTTCAGGAAGGATCACAGACCCAAACTCTTCCCTTTGCAGATGTTAAGTAACCCTACGCTCATTCCCAGCGGGCTACCCTGCTGTCAGAACAGAGAGCACATCCCCAAAGCTGCCCCAGGCAGCACCCTTGTTGAACGTAAAATTATATCAGGTAGTTGAAATCAGTGCCACTACAGTGGAGACTTGGTCACTGGGTCCCTACCCACTGGCTAGGCTACAGCTGGAGTCGGTGTCCTCCTAAATCATCCTGGCACAAGCCAACGGTGTGACAGACCTGTCACAAACCAGTGGTGTGATAGACTTTTCACCTCATCATTTTATTGTCTCTGTTTTGCTTGCTTTCACCTTTTTTCCTGTGTTTTATATTCATAAGCACATACAGCTTCTGCAGTAAAGAATGTAAATACATACACATATGTGTATATAGTCTGGTTTGTATTAGAGATCAAGGATTTGGTTTCACCAGAAAGAAAGTTATCCCAGTGCCATACAGGGCCAAATAACAAGGAAATTACATCTAATCCATCCTGTATTACCTGTTCCCTTTAATCTGGAGACTATTCCACAGACAGAGAAGGTGTATTACCAGGATGAGTCTGTCATCCTAGGTACTCAGCAGCTAGTAAAACTTCAGTCTTTAGAAAAAAAAGGTTAGGGTCTATTATTATGCCAGAGCTCCTGTTAAATCAGATGCAGCCGATGGTTTCCCTCTACCTTTAAGGTTCCTCTTCATGTGCAGGGAGCATTTAATACTGGCATCATCTTGGAGGCTCATCTGGGCCTGGTGTCTTCCTAATCTTCATTAACTCTAATTTCATTATCACCTGTCCTAGAGTGACCCTGAGATCACTCACTACTTCTGTCTTCCTCCTCTGGGAAATGAATCTCTGTTTCTGTCCTCAGCTACTGAACTGCTTTGTGAGCCCTGCAGCAAATAATTAATATTAGCAGTATCCCCTTCATCTCTCACCAATCTGCATGCCCCACCCCATCTTAAAAGCTCTGCTGGCTTCTTGACTCATCTTTTCTGTTCCTGATATATATGTTTTTAAAAGCTTCTAGAATATTTGGCTGGACTCAGTAGTCTTATTTCATCCCTTGTGTGAGGTTTTCTCACCTTTTTAAAAAAAAAAAATCATCTATTAACCTTCCTGTTCCTCACCTTCCCTCTTGTATTTGATGTTCAGTGGCTCTCAGATGTCTTTTGCATGACATAAGAACCGATTTTTCCAGTTAATTATTCAACCTCTTCCTCTGCCTCTCCCCTCCCCCCAAACAAGAGCGTTATAAAGGTGGGTTAGGGATGACAGAACATCGCTGGATTAAAGACAAAGACTGAATTAAAGGTCTTCCCATGAAACAGAGGTCTTGACCAAAAAGCTCAGAGGCCCCCTCTAACTGCAGGGAAAAGTTTTGTAAAAAGCAGGTGCCCCAGCTCCCTTCTCTGGCAGCGGCAGGGGACACATTGTCATCTAACAAGGTGGCAGGGCAATAACATTTTATTTCTGTCCTGCACCTAAGTAATGGGGCTGTTTGTCACCAAACAGAAACAAATGCGGGGGGGGCGGGGGTAAGAATGACCAAGAGGGGCCACAACAGGAAAGAAACCTTTTCTTCGACTCTGTGTCTTCGACAAACATCTGAGGTAATAAACAGGGAGTTTTATGAGCTAATTGCATTTTAATCAATTTGAGCTCTTAACTGCGTTGGAGAGGCTGCTAACTTATAATAGATTCATGCACGGTTTTACACTGCAACCCCACCGTTAGCAGCTTTATGATAACAAAGCCTCTGCCGCCACCACCACCATGGACTCTCGCTCCTGAGGAGCGCGCGGGCGAGAAAAACTCCCCTGAACAAAAGCGAAGAGGAAGAGCAGGATCCTTTGCATAAACAAGGGGAAAATGGAGCGATTGTGCTGCACGACGTGAGGCGAGAGTGGAAGTTCGGCGGCTGGCAGCAACCCGCGGCCACCGATCTTCAGAGAAAGAAATCCTGGCACAACAAACGAATTTGGGGGAGTCCAATAAAAAAATGTAGAAGTGAAGGCAGAAAACTCTCTCCTCCCGGTTGTGTACGTGTGTCCACACAACCAGCATATGTTAAGCCTTTAAATGAACATTTGGCCGTGAAACAGTAGCTATGGCAATAGGCAGGAATGAATTTATGTACCGTACGTACATATCACATAGAAAAGCTCTCTGTTTCTGAACCGGACTGGCAGCTGCTTGAAATTTTCCCCTTCGCTTTCCCTAAGGTCTCAGGTGTGGGATTCATGAGCCAGTGTCTCAGCTAGAACAGGTGTCTATCGCTGTGTAAATAGCAATTAGGCCCAAATTTCAGACTTTTTTCAAATCCCTATCTGAGGAAAAGCCCAGGAATAAATAGTTGCTGTAACGGCCAGGGGTATTGTGTAGCATTATAGCCTCCAGCTGGGCTATTACGTACTATAGACGGGTGAAGAATACAAGCACCTGACAGATGTGTTCTGTTAGCTTCATTAGAAAAGAAACAAAGAAACTCCTCAATTAATAGCAGTGGAGCCAAAGGGAAGGGGGGTGCGGGAGGGAGGAATCATAGCCTGTTATTTAAACAGAGTCAGGGAGCCTTTCACTGATGGCTTAATATGATTCATTAATAAAAACAGCTTTTTGAATGCCTAGTTTAAGTCAAAAGAAATCACTAGTGCGATTTTTTTTGTTGGTGGTGGTGGTGGTGGGTATTTTTTCCCCGCAAAAGAAGGGCAAAATGACAAACTGGAGTTGCTGAATTCATTTTGTGCGAGGCTGGTGCTTCTCAAAGCTTCCTTTCCATGGGGTGTTCATCCCTTGGGATGGTGGCACAGTCCTTGGGAATCAACGGGGTAACATTGAGACTTTGGGTGAGAGAGATTTGCACGGGTAATACAGAAACATTCCACGTCTCAACTAAGAAGGCTTAATGGTTTTAAAGTGTTAAAGTGGAGCTCTTCAGAATAATGGAAATCAGATGCATCTAGAAAGTCACACCTTTCCATCACAACACGCTATTCCTGTTTCGAGGGTCTGAATGACAGGTGAAGCCAAGTCAAGTGTAGTTCTGTGTGCTACATATTTAAAAGCAATGGCCTTCATGACTCCTTATTTAACACAGTTTTAACCATAATAAATGTGTGTACAAACTATATGGTACTGCAGCTTCTTCTTATGCCCAGGCACATGACAGGGTAGAGGATCCTGCAGCTAGCTGCAGAAACCATGTCTCTTCTTCTCCTAAAAATAAGACAAAGCCATCACCACCTTTTCATAGCAGACAGCAAAACTCAAATGCAATGTGATTCTTAAACTGCAGTGCTTGCTGCTGTCACTGGCAGAGGCAGTAAGAACTATCTTCCCAATGCACATTTGAAAGAGAGGAAGGCATTTCAAGCATTTGCAAGTTCAGGGAGCTCCCAACATGAAGCCATCTGTACTGGAGGATTTTAAAAATTAAGAAACTGCTGCAGCACCTCCATGGGGTGGTGTAAGGTAAGTGGGAGGGAAAGGATAATTCATCATCTGAGAGTACAGAAGGAGCCCTACAATGGAGGTAGCCATCATTTGCACCTTGACCTGCCAAACGAACTCACGCCAAGAGAAAAGCCTGCAAGATTTACCAGCCCCTCCTGGGCAACGGGATGCTGATGGTGCAGCAATCGCCAGATCCATGTGGCCCAAGTTTGGTGATGGCAAAGTCATTTCACTTAGCTGGAGGGTTGGTTTGACTATATGTGTTACAGAAAGATTAAGGATACCAACAATACTTATCAATGCCTCTCACATATTTCCCTGAAAGTTGTTTTCCACAGCGCATTAACTAATGTTTCGTCAAAGTCCGCCTCTAAATATACCAAACGATGGGTCTTTCATCACTTCCCAAGGGCCAGACATCCATGACCAAATACATCTTGCTGACAAGAAGGTTTCTTTTATATATACAGCCTAATTTGTCCTATTCTTAATTTCATCCCATTACTCTTAGTTAAACCCAACTCCTATTGTCCTAAATAATTCACCTCCCTCAGGAATTTACTCCCTCCATGTATTTGTAGGCTATTCTTTTGTCCCACTGTAGTCTTCACTTAGTGAAGTTATCTATATTTAATTCTTTTAATCTCTCTTCATAAATTAGTCCCTCTAGCCAGCCAGGGGAAGGGCCTATTTGAGATGTTATTTAGTGGTGAGCTAGGATGCTCTATTAAATTCTGGGGATATCTAGAGCATGGAAAACGCCTAGGGGAAGCCTAAACATTCATATTATTATTTTTTTCCCCCTCCAAGTGTTTGAACTGCCGTAGACAAAGTGATGTTTCTGAAGGAGAAAAACATAACTGAAGATCTCTGTTTCATTCTCCCTTTTCCGCTCCACTGTTGTAAATGTCTGCTTTGTCCTCAGTTAATAACCTCCATCACCAGCTGGCCAGTTCTTGCTTAGAAGCTTCGCCTTCCTTTACATCCTAACATAGGATGTTTCATAATTGTGTGAAAAGCAGAAAATCAGACAGTCAGTGTAAAATAGGTTAAACTATATATGATAATAAACAAATGCACTGCTGCTAAGGCATACTGTGGCTTTTTCTATCGGACTTGAAGAAGCTGTTTACTTGTGATAGTTTGTGTATTTGTGACAAATGTATTGCTTTTCTAACGTACATAAATTCCTGATTAATTAGATAGCACTGCTATCTTATTTTTCTTACTCTATTGACAGAATCAGACAGTAGCTGGTTTTTTTGCCTTTCCCACCCAAAATTAGTGACTTGGAGGATTCGGATTTACCAGTTAGATGCAAACTAATGACTGGTTTATTTGAATTGCTGGTTTCCTTCCTAAGGACAGTTTGTATGACAGAGCTGATAGCAAAGTCTCTGTTTAGGATAATGTTGTATAATTCTGCCTGGCTTACATTTATTTGCTGCAAATCACTCTCTGTTCAGTCAGCCTCTACATCTGAAGAAAATGAAGTGACTTATACCAGAAAGTAAGAATGGCATGGTTTTTGAACCCAGATTTTTTTTAAAAATGGAGTTGTTGTTATCGTTGTTGTTGTTGTTGTTGTTGTGCTTCATGGCACTTTTCTGCTGTAACTTAAACACTCCTTTATCAGCAAGTAGAATTTTATACTAAAACTTACATCCTGCCACAATATTAAGGTAACCACTAGTATTTTTTAAAGCAATCATAATAGTATTTGACTTTCGTGTTGAAAAGGGATTTTTTTCGATTGCTTTAAATACATCCAAAGACTTGGAATGGCTGGGCCTGTGCACTGGAATCATTTAAATATCTAAAGGAGAAATGCAGAATACAGCACATGAACCAGTGCCCATAATTGGCTCTGATACTTTAACAATTTATTTATTTTTCTCTACAGCTGACTTAATACCATAAAATTAATTCAGTACTTGCCAAAATGCCTATTGCGAAAAAAGTCAGACAATTCATATTTGGGTCATACAAACCTGAAAAACATTAGAGACCAATAAATGATGTCTTCTGGAGGATATGAAAATAAACAGAGCTGCACGTTAATGCAAACCAACTCAGTCTTTAACCCACTGGCTATTATTTTCTTCTCTTTGCACTGTGGCAACACAAAGGATCACTTCTGGTTATGAATGCTACACAACCATGGCATGCCAAATAATCCTTAACTTGGAATTTTTACACTAAGGACAGTAATTGGATTAGAAGGAAGCTAGAGTTATGTGCGTTCACGTACAGGGAAAAAAAAAATAATGGCATGTACAAGTGCCTTCTTTCTCTCAAGTATTCCTCCTCTTCCACCACAAAGCCTGCTTGTCTGTTCAGAGACCACAGACATGGCTTCATGTGGCTGGTGGTGGCTGTTTTCAGAGTCAGGAGATGCCCACAAAGAAGATTTCATCCACAGATTGCAAGAGTTCCTTCCCTCTGGAGCCTTGGGGCCAAGCTCCTGACCTGATATCCCCCCCATGTCCAACAGCTTTGTTCCAAAAGAAGCTAACAGTGCATGTTTACTTATCTTGCTATGTTTATGGGTCAACTTGAGTGTAAAATGTGAATATATACAGGCTAGAAAGTCTATTTTAATCCTTGGGTTTGTTATATTTTCTTCTTTCATCACACTGCATTGCAAATTATTCTAGTTCTATTTCTCTGGTGTATTAAACTAGTGCATTGCCAAGTCTCAGCTCTCCATTCAGGTTCTGGCATCAAAGCCTTAGGCCAATTTTATTTCATTTGTACTTGCTGTCAGAGCAATGTCTTTATTCTAAAATGCCCTTCTCATATCAACTTCTCAGGTGGCTTGACAGAACTAGAAAATGTGAGGAAGAAAACCCTCCCCCATGCCGCAGTCTGCAGTATCGCCTCTCTCTGAGGGGGAAAATGTACAACACACATTGAGAAAATGGAGTTCAGGATGCTGTTCAGCAATGAAGGGGATTTTTTCTAATCTTAGGTAAGTACTTGACCTGTTCATACAGCTTTTCCATTTTATTTGTATGTATGCTTATATATAGGCATATGTATGTATGTATATGAAAAGCACACACACTTTTTAAAAATACTCATGCTGCCGTTGCTCTAGGCTAATTTTTCTTCAATTACGAGTGGCACATTTACTCAATTACAAACAAAATATCTATCGCATCCAGTTATTATGACAATGCAGTGCCATGTAGTTGAGGGTTAGACTGGGACCAGCCGCGTTTTGCTTGTGGCCATCACGGATTGTGATGGAGTTTTTTTAATACATGGGTAGAAAAGTGATTTAAACTGGATGACAGGAAGCACAGATCATGTTGTCATGTTAAAGACTGTCAAGGACCCACCTCAGGATGGATGTTTGATGTCAAATATAATGCCAGAATTAGGCAAGGTAAGGATGGCTGTAAACATCTTAACATCATAAACATCACAAGACAAAGGGACACGAGTTTATCTTCTGGCATTGCACGTTAAGCACTGACAGTACTTTATAATAATAGTCTTTTGTTTACTATTCCCTGTTGTGTCCAGCAAAGGACACTTTGCAGTCTAGCAATTTTTATTTGCCGAGCACAAATGTGTCCTATCTATAAAATCACATGCACTTAAACGTAAATAACCAAACATCAAAAATCCACTTGCATACATACATATCTATCTGCAGCATCCGTGCACTGGTGACACTAAAGACACTGAAATCCCTGGGTCAGATACTTTCGCAAAGATGTTTTCGAGCAGCGCTGCCGCCTGTGCTGCAACATGAACAGTGCAGCATCGCATCCCCCTCACACTCTGTTTTCCAAAGTAACGATTCTCACCTCTTTAAAAATTATAAAGATTTGGATTGCACAAAATACAGACACCTTGCCAAGCACAGTCACATGCATGCATATTTTGAGGGCTACTCTCTATTAAGTGCTTTGATTTTGGATAGCTTAATCTATGCCCTCACTGGTTTAAGGCAGAACAATGGGTTTCTCAACTGTGGAATGTGCATATTAAAAGCAGGGAGCAGATGAGACTTCTGTACCAAAGCAATGAGTTTCACCACGGCATTCAAAATAAATCTAATTTACAGAAATCAGCACTACATTTAGGATCCCACAAAATGTTGTACCTTAGGAATGGAGTATTTCAGAAAGTAGTTGAACAACGCCAGTAATTCAGCATCAACAGCCAGGAAAAAGAAACTTCAGTTCACAGAATTGCTAAGCAAGCGCAGCTGATCGCTCGCTTGCAAGGAGAGTTGATTCAAATTCCTCAAAAATTGTAACAGCTTCCAGTAATGTTTCCTTTTGACAGCTCTGGGACGAACTTTTTCATTCATTCACTGTTTTCTCTAAAGATTTATGTCAAAATTAGGGGTGAGTAAAGCCTGCTTCTTTCCGTGCTTTCTTTTGCTTTTCCCCACAGCTCTGTTTTATTCTTTATTGGAAGAACAAGTCTAGGTGAAAGAAGAAGCAACAACAGTAGCAAACAAAACTATCAAAGCAGGTCACAGTAAAATTAAAATTGAAAAATTTAAAACGAAAGGTGATTTTTTTTTTCTCATTTTGTCAAAGATCTATTTTGCCGCAGGCGGGGGAAGAGCAGAAACCTCTCTGCAGTCTTCCTAGATACTGCTGTCTAGATGCATATTCATATTTCAGATACTATAATGACAGATGTGAGAGAAGAGAGATTTTTAATGCAATTGGATGGGTAAAATTATTGTAGTGACTCAAATTTTCTTTCTTTGGGTGTGCAGATAGGGAAATGTAGCATGCATTTATATTATCAACTGTTTATATATTATTGATACAATAGTGTATTTTGATTTGCTGCAAATTATGGAAGACTTAAAATAGTAATTAAAAAAAAAACTTTCCCTGCCTGCTTGCCTCTCTCTTTCTCTCTCTCTCTTTCTCTCTCACTTATTGTCTGTACAATAACTCCTCTTTCCTGTGATCATTAGAAGAATATACTCTCAGAGCTAGGGAGCCTGAGACAATGCACTGAAGGGCCACTCCTGTACCTACTTCTACCAGGGTCATACAGGAGGTGATAGTGACATTTTTCTGTTTCTTTTCTGGCCTTTATGCTTTTCTGTGTGCTGTATTTAAGACAATATACTCACAGTGAAATCTAGAAACCACAAGTGTGTTTACGTCTACAGGAAAAAAATACCCTACCGACATTTCTTCACATATACAATAGAGGAGCCAGAAGTCACGACTTCAAGTGAATTCAGTATCACTATTTTACTCATGTCGGATCAAAAGTTTGAGAAACATTAAGTAATGGAAGTTTATTGTTGTTATTATACAAATCAACAACCATATTAAGCCTAAATTCTGTTTACCACAAACCAAACTCCCCGTCTCCCAAGCATCCTGGTATGTACAAATTAAACATGCCCAGATCTGAGGTTCTGAGTCAAAACTAAGGTGCTTGGAAGTTAAACCAAATGAAATCTTGTTTCATTAATTCAAGTCCACTATAGAACTGTCTCTGATAATGTCTACATTTTAGTCAAGACTACTTTTGACATTTGTATAAGCAGTAAACAAAGCAACAGAAGCAGTCTCCTCACCTACTTTACGAGAAGGAACAGTTTTGGGGGAAGTGAGTAGTCGTAATTTGGACACAAAATTCTACGAAGGTAGATCTTTTGCCAGGCAGGTCATTGGTCCTACAAAATGCCCAGACAACATCCAAACACTCTTGAGAAGTACCTCCCAAAACATTTGCTCTGCGCTAGTTCTGCCTATCTGAGTGCTCCTAATAAAAGGTGAAAAAGGACTCGTTGTGAGACTCGGTGGCAAAGCAAGATGCCATAGGGATTTATGAGCAACGGGGAAAGGAAATCGCAGTGAGGATAGTGCCTGGTCAAGAGATAAGGCTCGGAGGGGTACTGGGCCACAGGTGTGATGGGGAAAGGCAGATGTGGGCGCAGAAGGAAACACCTGGGAGATCCTCAACTAGGAGACAGCTTGAGACAGGAGTGGCCCAGAAATGCTGTGTTTCTGAAGGTGACAGGAGCGAGAACAGAAGCAAGGCCCACCAAAGGTGTAGGTGATCCCAGGGAAAGTTTTGGGACGACTATAGCTCAGCACGGAGCTTATACTAATACCACAGTCATGAGGTTTGTTTCTCTTGAGAACCGTGTGCACCATACTGCACAAACCTGGTCAACCAATGTGACCCTCTGTAGTGTTATAGAACAACCCGGCCATCACTGCTCCCATGGGGCTCCCACAGCACCCACCAACCTCACTAGGGTTTGGAAAGGCAAAAGTCTCAGATAATGCTGGTACTGCTTGGCCTGATGCTCCTGCCAGGAAAAGAAGAGGCAGAACAAACACTGGTGAGTTTATCAGAAACAAGAGATGATTTATTGAGAAAGTGCCCAACAATTACTTCTTTGAAACAAGTTGGCACCTTGCCCATGCAACAGTGCTGCTTACCGTCCACTCCAAAATTAGATAAGCAAATCCCTCCTGGCCTTTTCCCACCAGGAAGGATGCCAGTCTACTCCACCCATGAATCCCAAGTACTTGATATAAAGTGACAATTGATAGTCAATAGTATTGGCAGACCTACTTATTGAAGTTAATTGCACAACAGGCAACATCCTGTTTCAGTCCATCATTGTGTAATTCAATGCTGTATTATTAGAAATATGAGGAAAGTTTCCATAGGAAGAGAGATTGAAAAGAATAGGACTTCTACTTTAGAGAAGTAACAAAACCAGGCCGTCACTAGCCTGCATGACACACACACACACAAAATCTGCTTTTGCACTACACAAAATCTGCTTTTGCACTATCTACTGTTTCTCATAATGAAAGAACAAGAGATAGCTAAAAAAAATTGAAAGGCATTCAATTGAAAACTGATAAAAGGATTTATTTCTTTGTATACAACATGCAAGTAACTTCTGGAGCTGTCAACAGATATCACTAAAGAAAAAAATCAGCAGGATTAGGAGTTTATCTGGATATTAAGAATATCTATATATATAATTACAAAAGTAACTTGCCAAACTGTGTTTTTTTCTCCTGCAGTTAGTAAACACGACCAATTTTAGAATTCCTGGAAATCACTGCAAAATCACAATTCTACCCCCATTGCTGTCTCGTGATTCCACCTTACTGACAGTGTGAGTCAAATAAGTAGCTGATAAACAAAGCAGGCTGGGAAAACAATTTGTTGACAAATACTGTAATGTTCAGTCTTTGCTCTCACAGTTCACTAGCACAGCAACCACTTGGTGCAATAAAAAACTCAAGTCCATGTCCTCTTTGTTTTCCCATCACGAACAGGTTATTTTATTTCTTTTGAAATATACTTACCTAATGAACACGTAACTCCTCAGACACAAGTCACTTATTACTGTAGCTTTGCTCTAGGTACAAAGTACTACTTGGACCCTCTGAAAGCTGGACCAGGCATGAATTATCCTGATGTCCTCTCTCATGTGGGTCACCTAAAAGTGTGGCCAGGCAGTCTACTCCCAGGTTTTAATCCGAGTCTTCTGAGATGTAGTTCATTCTAGTGAATAAACACCAGGTATTTCCCGCACATAGGAAAAGTGATTGGAATAGGGCTCAACAGAGAAGTGTGAAGGTCACAGTCTGCCTTGTTGCCACCAGAAAGCAGAAGTTAATCTGATTACATTCATTATTAGGATTATACAGGCTTCTGACTCCAGTACCACCTTAGTTTAGGTTGTACCTGCAGCATTTAACTTGTCTTTCTAATAAGATGCTTGCCTGATGGGTCCTACAGTTTCACCTTTGCAAATACATGCCGAATTTATGTTACAGCTTTGAACTTACTTGTTCCTAAACTCACTTGTTCCTAAACTACTGCTTGTCTAACTGATTTAAATTCAAAGACAACAGGATGTATGTTCTCCAATCCGCATCTCATGTCCGGCTAATGCTTCCAAAACACAACAACTTTGAGACATGGGTTTAAAATGGGGGAGGCTATTGCAAAATATGTACTGTATCTCATTTTACATGCCTAAGCCTGTGAAATACCTTTGCTAATCTGCATCATACTTTCCATCAAACAGTTCTACCAGATTTGTCAAAAAACAGATTTACAAATTTTAGGTGGAAAGGAGATTTTTTCATGAAATCGAACATAAGTGGTGTCAAAATAAGACTTGATTGTAAAAAGACATTCATTCAACTGCAACTGCCTCATAATTCAGAGTATTAGATTAACACTTTATGAGCACACTTTCTACAAGTTAGTGTAAATGCTGTAACAAACTGGAGTTCAGAGATAGAAACTGTTCACAGGTTTGGCTTGGACCCCATCCACAGAGACTTTACTAATCAGCACAGAAAGTTTAGTCTAACTTTTGCCAGTCAGTTCAAGGTAGAGAAGCTTCCTGAAACCCAACAGAAGTGCCTTTTGTGCTTGCAGACATCTAGCAGCTCCCTCAAAGCCCTGCAAGACACATAGACACTTCATAAGGCGATAGCAGAGACATTTCAGTCCCACACTTCGACACCCATCCCAGCCACGCCAGCCGGAGCTCACCATATTCCCACCCCGCATCCTTTTATTTTTGCATAGTCTGCCACACACAAGAAGAACAGCTGAATCAGGGACAAGCAGAGAATTGTTTTTTAGCAACATTACAAATGTTAACCTAAACAAACCAATGAACAAAAAGCCGGCGCAGCAGTAATAGTGATGAAGCCACAGCACTTTATCATAATTCCATCTAGCGAGACAGGGAATTTTTGTGAATCTGTTTCAAGCTCAGAAAATGTGCTGCTCAGCGCTTTGAGACTGTACTGGCCAAACACATTTTCTTTTACTGGGGAAAGGTTCTTTTATTTGAAGGCACTTGTTGGATCCGGTTCTATGTCCTCCCATACAGACTGGCTGGCTCACTCGAATGGGGACACGTGGCTGTGCCCACATGGATGCAGTGCACTGGGAGAAAGCACCAAGTATATGGGCAGAAGTCCTTGATGCAATTTTCAAGGACATTTATGTGACAGGGTATTAGGAACCTTTTTTAAGGAATGTATTCACTGAGGACCCTTAGAGGTCTGACAAAGAGACATCAATTTATATCCCATAACAGAGTAGCCATGGAGACAAGTATTGGACCTCCAAACGTGACCAGTACGAGTCGTCTCAATTACAAAGTAAAGCAATTCATAGTAGATGGTTATGAAACAACTTCCTCACTTGAAAAATGTCTTCTGAAGCTAGATAGTGAGTCTCTGAGTTACACCATGGATCATTAGGTTCATGTCACTGATAGATTCAACAATCTCTAATATTGTGCAGAGTGCAGGTCTCCTTCCCCTTCAGGCATCCCATGGGTCACACACCTCTGTGAGCACTTTACAAGTCTCTGGTCCACTCCAGATTTCATACATTTCCCCCCTTCTCTCCAAAATTGTCTTTCTGTATCCCTACCAACTTCCACAGCTGACTTCAGTCCTTTCACATTGCAGATCTTTTTTGCTCTTCATCTTGAGCTTTTTTTTCCTTCTTTTATTTTTTTTTTAATTAGATAAACTGAATTTATCAAGTCACTCTAAAGTTCCTCACATTGTTCAGGAGCTCTGAATGACCTAAGCATTTTCGCATCAGCTCATATATTGTTAGCTGATTGGTGAAACCACTAAGTATCAGCTCTGAAGAAAAGAACATTAACCAATACTTTCCCATGTATGAAGCACATACAAGAGCCAAAAGGCAACAAAACTGTGGTCAGTACCAAGACAAGTTTAACAATGGCAGGCTTACCACCTACTTTCAATTATCTTCCAGTATCTACAGCTCCTGTAAACTGGCGTCTAGTGTATCAGCTACCTGTAACTGATTATTTATTTTACCTCTAATTAGAGTTATTTTGCTGTTCATATTTACTAAACTTGCAAAGTCCTTTCACCCTCCAACGGTTCAAATGAACTTAAAGTCTTCATCACGCAGGGAGCCACCAGGACTGCAGGGTTTGGACCAAAGGCTGGATGGAATTAACTCTACAAGAAAGCAGTATTAACTCTCGAACAATCAGCATCAGCTCCTGAGAAATCACTCGATATCCTCCCGAGAGCATTGTGCCTCCTCAAGGGTGAAGCCCTGAGGACAGAGCTGCTGCTGCCTGCCCACGCTGGCAGCCTTCAGTGCAGCTAACAGCCTGCCACAGCAATGCTTGTGTGAGATAGCCAGAGCCTTTAAAATTGGATAAGAAAGAGTAGAAGGGAAACAATGTAAAATGTCACATCCAAACATGAGAACGAAACAAAGGGATTTTTTTTTTTTTTTGCTTACAGCAGAAGAAAAGTACTTACAGGACCTTCTTATCCCTTCCTCCGTCATTTTTTTTTTCCCTTCTCAGGTTTATTTCACACAGGGAAATAATTCTCTCTCTGTTGACACCTATGCAACAACAGGCGTGTCCATATGAGCTGACTGGGTGGAAAAGAAAAAAATATTTACCCCCAGAATTTCTGCGAACTGCTGCATTGCCATTACTGCCGTGATTTATTAGGGACCGTTACATATTTTAGTTTAAGCTTCTCAGTCACCCAAATTATTTCCTCCCAACAAACGAGAAATACCAGTGAGCTCTGCAAGTTCGCGAGGAAAGAAGGCGAAGGGAAACAGAAGCAAGGTTTCCTCCCCCAGCATCTGCCTCAAAAGTGAGAGTGACACAGCGGGGGGCAAACACCTGGAGGTGGATGCTGAGAGATGCCGGGGAACGGTGGGGCACCCTGGGGCCACGAAGCGCTTCCACCTCCCCGCCTCGCCCCGCACAGCGGCAGCCCCGGTTCTGCCCCAGGACCCCGGAGCCCCCTTCTCCCCGCCACCGTGCTGCCCGACCCCCCGCCGCTAACGGGGGGCAGACGGTGAGAGACGCGGGGGTGGGGGCGGGAATGGCTGCAGAAACGCAGCATCAGCAGGGAGACGGGGCTGTCAGCCTCTAGAGCACTTCCCTGCGAGGGAGCAGATAAGAGGGAAAAGGTGAATGGGAACACTTGTCACAGCAGATGGCGGCTTTGATTTGCAGAAGAAAGCGAGGGGGAGGGGGGGGGGGCGCGGAAAATAGGGAAGGGGAGGACGGCTCTACACGCCCGGTCTCCGCCGCTCCCCACCGCGACTCCCTCGGCGCCGCCCGAAATGCTGCAGCCCCCGGGCCTGGCCGGTCACCCTGCCCTTGCACCCGAAGAAGTTGTTGACCTTCCCCGCAGACCTTGTAAGAGTCAGTGTGGGGTTCCGGCAAACCTGGCCCTGCTATACATTTTATTAACGTTATGCTAATTAGCTGGAAAGCGACTCATTGATTTTCTTGAAAGGATTCAAAGATCAAATATCCATGAACAGGGCTGGCAAAATGTAATCTACTAATGGACTTAAGAGAAATATAAAGTTCATTAAAAAATATTATTATTTGGAAGCTACTTAACTAGTCCTTATCTTTAAAATACTTTTACAGAATTTCCATATTCCACTGAGGCAGAGAAAATGTGGTTGTATTTTTAAAACATATTTGGCCAACAGCTCCAAACAATGGTCTTCTTTTCTTCCCTCCCCTCTCCTCTCCTCTCCTCTCCTCTCCTCTCCTCTCCCCCCCCCCCCCCCCCTCTTCCCCCCTCCCCCCCCCCCCCCCCCCCCCCCCCCCCCCCCCCCCCCCTCCCCCCCCCCTCCCTCCCCTCCCCCCCCCTCCCCCTCCCCNNCTCTCTTTCCCTTCCCCTTTCCCATTTTCCCCCTTCCCCCTTACCCCTTCCTGACCTCATATGAAGTGTTCAAATTCCCTGCCACAACCATAAGCCCACAGTGGCTGGTTCAAACAGGAGGCAGAAACACCTCAAAGCACTTAGCCCTTCTGCAGAGGGGTTCATTTTCTGCTGACATACCATAGCTGTGCCTCCATTAGCTGGAATAGCATTTTGTGCTTTTGCATCAGGGAAAGACTTGACCTCGCACGTTTTTGTGCTGCAGCATGGCATCCCCTCACTATAAAATCCCTCCAAATTTTGCAGATTATATCTCAAATGTGTAGGGTGGACTCCAGGGAGAGTGTCAGCAGGCCACACAGCCATGCTGGGGGATTGAGGAAGGGCGTCCCACACCATCTAGGGTTAGCAACAGGCCACACAGGGATCTGCCTCTCTCCCAGCAGTACATGTCCACCTGATATAAACCACCATTGTGTCCAAGAGCCCTAGCCACAGGCAAGGCTCATGTTGTGCCATACACTGTGTAATCATGACACAAGAAAATGGTGTAAACTACGAAGAAATGAGGCTTAGTGGGAGAAAAAAAGACCCCAGGCAAATGCAGACAGGAAGAAAATATGAGGAAATAACAGGAAAATAGTAGTCAGATGGACAAGCGGTCAAACCAGCACATCCACGAGCAGTTGTCCAGCCTTTTATACATACCATTATAAAGGATAGTTTCAAGGCATGTTGGACAGTGATAATAAGGCAAGTTTGGATTTGGCTGCGGGGGATGCATCTTGAGCACAAAAGGCAGCAGGAAAGAAAACAGAGAGACACTTGTTTGAAACTTTAACAAGGCAACAGGGAAGAAACACAGAGGCACTTGTTTGAAAATTTAACAAACGAGCAATAGAGACCAGAAAATTGTCTAACTGGAGGTGGAAGTAGATATTTTTTAAGTATGCAAAACACGGTGTTGACTCAGTGGTGTGCTAGATAGGGAATCAGGCACTGAAGACCAAGATATGTAGGGAAGACAAGTAAGTGGAGGGAACCCCTCAAGACAGATTGGTATGGTCAATGCAACATGCCAGAGAAATCTTGGATTGCGATGGTCAAGTGATTTGATGTGTTGGGACATTTGGGCAGGTAGACAGCATGGTCCCAAAGTTTCAGAAGGTCACACAGCTCCAAAATAGAATTTTTAAATCAAGACTACCAAATTTGTTTTGCAGACAATTACACTGACACTATTGCACTGTTTTTCTCCTAGGCATAAATAAGAACTAGCAGATCTAAATCAAGGTGCACTTTCTGCTATGAGCAAAATCAAAGCTGGTATCAAGTGAGCAGAAATCTGAAATGCAAGTCTCCCTTGCAATTGTACTAGAGAGGGCACTGGGTAAGCTGACTCCTGGAGCTCTCTTCGTGCTGTTTTCTCTCAGTGACTAAAGACCAAAAGACGATTATTTTAACTGTCAGCAACAGCCTCAGCCTGTGCTGCCATTCTGCCTTTCATACCACTATCAAGCAAAGCCATCCAGTTTGAAATTAGCTGCCAGTCCTCAGCATGTTGGGTGTGACAGAACAAAACCAACCAGGGCATCCTACGCTGGGCTGGTTATTCTGTGCTTCCCAGACAAAAAGAAATATACCCACCACACAGCACAGTGAGAAAATATAACTTTAAGCCAAACTTTTTATACCTGGGTGGTATAATAAGGTGGATTTTTACATTACCATTCCTGACATGCAATCATTCTTGAAAAACTGGAATCTGCTACCTGTGTGAATTTGTCTGAGTTTCCACATGTTCGTTGTTTTATCCAAAAAAATCCTTTTAGCTAATGAATGGTTGCCATTAGATTTCATTGTTGTCTAAACGGTGAGGTGTAGTCATATTACTTATTTATCCCTAGAAGCACCATTGCTCTTTGTGGCTCAAGAAATGACAGTGGCTGCACCATCAAACAGCTCCAGGGCAATGCATTGCTCCAGGATGCCTCAGCAGAGAGAAGTCTATTTGGAAGAGTTATACTGGACTAAAATTTCTGCAACGCAGAGGCAGGTCAGACCCACTGGGTTCACGGTAACACGGTTGTCATCTTGTAATTTAAACAGCCTGCTTGTCCTCTCTTTTAGATATCATGCACTCTCAATACTGTATACTTAGGTTCCCAGAACAGTGCAACTCTTGGCCAACAGTAAACCTCCAACCTGAGCTTCCCACTTTGAGCTACCAGTTTCCTCAAAAAAAATTCCCTCAGAAAAGTTTCTGCAGTCTTCCTCATTTCTATAACTAGGGCTAAAATTTGCCACACTTCTGCATCTTGGATGTGATGTCCCTAGCAGGACTCAAATAGGTTTTGTTCGCATCATCTTTGAGACAAACTTCAGAGAGAGTCTTCCACAACAGGGCTCATGCATCAGAGTACTTATATGCTGCACTCGCTGAATTGATGGTGGAGAGCTTCTGACATGCGAATAAAAAATTGCATGTGTTTTGGGTTATCAGAGGGTTATCTCATTACTTTTTCCACAGAAGGCTTGTGATACTCACAAAGGAACCCTCACAGTGCTGGAAAAAAAGCACCATCAAAATGCTCATGATGTTCAGCTCTGTGACTCCTATTTCATGGGACTTCAGGTTCTGCAGACATTTGGCTTTCTCAGGCTCAATCCAAACCCAGGGCTTGGAAGACGAGAGCTGACTGCACATGGAATCAAAATTATAATGGTGGCAGGAAATAATTGGGGGAGATGGCAAAAGTGACGCTTGCTGTCTGGATGGAGGGAAGCCTTGCCCTTTTTTGCCCGTCTGGAGAAGACCTTCTGGATTTCCAGATGCTTTTGAATGTTCCAGTGGCAGCGGAGATACGAGTGTTTATTTCCCCTTCTCCTATCTGCTTGGTGAGGAGATTTCAACCTCTTGTCCTGTTGGACTGTGTCACCATTGTCTGTGCTTTTCTCATCTCCAGACTGGATCTCTGCCATGTGGTCTGCTCAGCACTATGTCTGAGGACCACTCAGAAACTTCAGCTAATTGCAATATGCAGCTGCCTGCTTACATATCCACATTTCAGACACAAACCATAGAGTGCAGATGGTACACAGGCTGCGCCAATTTTCAGTTCATTTCCAGGTGCAACTCAGGCCTTAGTTTCTAAATCTCCTTGTGATTTGAACCTGCCCGTCCCCCAGAGGCTGCCTCTGCCTGCGAACGCTGGGTCCACTGTTGAGATGAGCCAAGGCATTTGAACTGACAGTCCCTGGAGTGGCACATTTGGAAATGGCTTTTTTTCTCAGCAGAAGAAGGCCCCACAGCTCTCGAATTTGCTTCCTTATGTGGTGAACCTTCAGGGCACATTGCAAAACTTGTCTCTTTTGTTAAGATTTAGTTTAATATATTGGGCTGGGCTGAGAAGGGAGGTTTTGATGAAGATACTTCTACTTTCATTGTTGTCATGGCAGTATAATTTAGAAGGGGGTATGAGTTTTGATTTGGTTTTATTTTAACTGTAGCTAATGCAATCTAAGATTGTGCTCAGCATAAATGAAATCAAATAAATAATTACAACTGCTTCAGGCCAGCTCTGTTTACTGGAGAGCCAGGGAAGGAAAGACAAGAGTAGAGTTTTGCTACACCGGAAAAAATTAAGTAGGTATGGCCAAATGAAAGGGAGTAAGCCAGGTTACCTCTGTATACTCAAGCCACAGGATGCCACAGGCTTGTTTCCTTGCAGGGGGGTTCTTGGGACCTGATGTGTCCTTCAAGCTCACATTAACAGTTGACTGCAACATGCGACTGTTGTTGGTCTAGAGAGAAAAGGGCAGAGATACCGACCAAGACATATGTCAAAAAAGAAAAAAACAAAAAACAAAAAACCACACACAAAACAAACACCAAAAAAACATCAAACCACAACAACAAAGCGTGGAGCACAGTAACAAACCACAAGAGCATTAGATCCCGAAGACCCTTTTGTCAAAGAATTATCCTACCTTTCTTGTTCTTCTGATTTTAGTGCCCCCCCACACTCCCTTTGTGTGGCTGTCTCTGCTCATTTTCTCAGGTTCTTTTCAGCTGGGTTGGTACGTGGCAGATTTGAAGTGAGCCGTCAAACTGAATAATGCTTCCAGAGAAGAAATGAAAATACCTAGAAAGAAGAGCAGCAGATTGCTGAAAATAACCAAGGATCTCAGATGATATAGCCGATTCTGTCTAAAGGCACATGTATGTACATATATATGCATATAGGTAAATAGATCACGACTGTAAAAAGAATTTCTTTGTGTGTATCCACAGCTTGGAAACACATCTACTCCTTTTATGGACAATTATATCCCTCCTAGCTAGAGATCTGTGCATATTTCTATTTCATAAACAAGCCACATGGTCGTTTTTGAGTATGCAATGACAATTGTAGACCTTCAGGTTCTGTAGCAATGTGTGGCAGAGAAGATTTCTTGCCTGCAGCTCATGGGACGAAGCTGTGAGCAAAACACACCACAGAACTCAACCTAAGACCCAGTAAAGGAAAGTAATCCAGCTCGCCAAAGCATCTAACCAGGAAAGGACATGAGAAGTCAGCCCTCTTCAACTGTGCTTTCTTTACCTGTAGAAAAGCTTTGTTGAGGGATTTTTGCTCTCCAGTGTTGTAAAGGGGAATGAAAGCCACCTCAAACATGCAGCAGAGGGTTTTGGTNGGGGGTTTTTGTTTTTTTTTTTTTTTTTTTTTTTTTTTTTTTTTTTTTTTTTCTGGGGTGGGGATTGGCACAGTGCTGGAAGAAACAGTTTTATACCATCTGCTTCCCAGTCTGGTTCAGAGGAGAGGCAAAGGACAAGAATGCCATGCACCACTCTTGGCAGCATGATTTACAGCAGACCAATTTAAACTCCTGCCAGTAAAGCATTTATACTGCTAGACCATCCTGTGTTCTATCGTCATGTACATGACTATGCCTGTGATCACAGATACAGTAAGGTAAAGGTATGAGGCCATAGGTTTGTATGTTTGCATTTTCAGTTTTGCAGGGGCTGAGTAACACCATTTTACTATGATTATTTATGCATTGTTTTTTTCTCCTTGTTTCTCTTGTTAGCTTTTTTAAAATACTGAAACATTTCTCAGTGGCATTAACTCCACAGCTCCTGCAACATGCACATGGTCTTTGGCTAGCTGTGCAGCCACACAGAGAAGCCTTAAAATGACTTTTTAAATCACCTGTCTGACTCTCAGTCTTGCTTAAAACTCTGTCTCGTGACACATTCGTAACCAAACCCCCATCCCAGACTGATTCCGTTCCTTCCTTCAAGAGAGACTTTCCCCACCATGACCATAAGCCTATGGAAAACACATTGCAAGTACTGCCAAGCTCACCTACACTATATGAACCAGACTGACATACATGTGTAGTGCACACATCACGGTGAGATATAAGTAAAACAAACTTACTGAGCACATAATCCTTTGCCACTGTCACAAAGTAGTCATCAATAATCTCAATGTCTTCAACAAGTTCCTCCTTAAAGACAGCTTCAAAGCTGGTTTTCTCTACAAACTCCAGAAAGAGAAGTCTGTTTCTATAACTCTGTTTTTATAGGTGGAGCTCCCAGTTCTGTGGTGCCAATGTGATGCCACTAATTCAAATTCACTGATTCATGAGCTGATGTGCCACAAGTCCAGACCTCAACAGGAGAAAAAGAAGCAAAAAATCCACTACGAGCTGGACTTGTTATGTCAAAAGTGGAAAACCAGTTCTACATTTTGTTATCAGAGCTCATCTTGCCCCTACGAGGTTCTGTGAAGCCTTCCACAGCAAAACCCACCCGCAGGATAAAGGCAGGAGGCATTTCCTCCACTGAAGAGATCAGCGTCCACGCAGCACTGAGGATCGCACTTGGGAAAGGACATGTTCCTACCTGACAAAGTCATTTTGGGTGCTACCAGAGTCAACATCACCAGCAAAGCTTAATTGGAGCGGCACATGATTAACCCCAGCAGAAGAGAAAGGCTATTGTTTAAGAGCAAATCGCAAAGTCACGTTGCATTTCACTAGCTGCCAGAAGAGCACAAGGCAGGTTAGGACAGAAGACTTTCCTGGGGGGTGGAGGACACTGTTTGCAGTTCAAGTAGCCTCCTGCAGCTCAACTTGTCAAAGCTGTATTCCTGCACCACAGACCCTGATCACCACACTCAAGACAGAACAAAAAAGGACTTCCCCTGGTGAAAATATTATAGCCTTGGCAGGAGAGGACCTTGTCTGGAGGTTGGTATGAGTCAATCATAAGGGGCTTTTGTGTGTGTGTGTGCAAGCGGGTGTGCGCATTAACAGAGTATGCTGTCAGGGACTGATTTTCAATGATGCAAGTCCCCTCTAACTGATAACACTCTAAATAACAGGTGAGTGACTCCTGGCAAGAAGGAGATTGTCTGACCTCATTGTTTGCCTTTTTTCTCCCCTCTTTGTTCTTCACAAATAAAGGTTTTTAATAAACTGAAAGGTCCTCCGCTCCTGCCTGATGATAAAATGAAAGGAACCAGTGAGGTATGGTACAACGTGGCAGCAAAAAAAGAGAAGCTCATCAGAAAATAACAAAGGTGCAAGTTAAAGATAAGGCAGCTGTCAGAGATTAATCCTGCTGGCCTGATTGTTTTCTTTAATACCAAGGCCTGCAATAGCAAGCGATAAGTTTGCTGAGTAATTTGGTTTTTGGTGAGGAAATAAAATTCAGGTGGGCCTCATAATTGATTTCCTTTTCTTTAGTTTTCTAAACATAAAGGAAAACACACACACACACACACACACAAAAGAGAGAGAGAGAGAAAAAGAGACAAACCACCACCCAACACCTTTGCTTTGACTACACTTTTCTCAAATTTGCTCCAAGCTCGGGCTGTGGGAAGATGACTCGGAGGGCAAAAGCACCCTCTCCTTCCCCAGTATCTGCCCAGGAATGTTTTTCTTTCATCCTAAACACTAACTGCATCTCTTGAACAGGATCCATTCTCCCTGATGTTGGCTTCATTTTACTGTCTATAAGTGGGAAAAACATGAGGTGGTGGAAAAAGCAAACTTCAAAAGAAAGTCGATGTTGCCTGTGGCCCATGGGCTACGGGAGTACCTGGCCATGGCATTTGTCACCACCTGTGGAGGGAGCAATGTAGAAAGACTGTGTGGTTCTCATGGAGCTGAAGAAAATAATTGCTGTCAAGCCATGGAGGCTAGCCAAGGGGTGGCCAGCTGGGGCACACCCTCAGCTCACTGCAGCAACGTGCTGGGGCTCCCATCCGGTCCCTGCCACTGGATGTGGAAAAGGGAAGTGTGGCGAGCAGGAGGGGTTATCTACCATGTCATACTGGTGAAAATCCACTATGCAACCAAACGTTTCGTATTTGGGGTTGCATGCAGCCAGCTGTGGGGAGCCTGGGCACTCCACAGGCAGCAGCTGCGGGAGGAAGCAAGAGAGAAAAGAAGCTGAGGAAGGAAAACCTTTCCAAATCAGGGAGTCTGTAGCAATGAGGCAGAGTTGGTCTCAAGTGAGAAGGCGATCCTGAGAGATAGAGACGGTGTCAGTGTGTGTGCACATGTGTGTGTGTGTGTGCACGTGTACGTGTGGTGCGTGTGCACAGGAGGCAGCAGCAGCAGAGCCTTATTTATTGTGACAAAATGAACAGCCCCCAGGATGCTCATCCAGCAGCTAATTCCTCATCTTATCTATTATGTGAATGAGATGGGAAAACAGTTTCCTGTTTTCCACAGATACCGCTAACATGAAAGATACAGAATGAATTCCCTTGAAAGCCATGCAGTCAGATCCAGCCATAGGCTCATTTGTTTCGATGGAAGGAATTAATGCAGTCGGGGCTGCCCATTGATGGGAAACAAGTCTATAAAGCTCTCTATAGAAGCAAACCTGCTGCCACGATCTCCAAAACGGATGAAGAGCTGGGCGAACACTTTATCCCCATTCAGTGATAGCATACACACAGATACTCGCTTGTGCACCACACAAACACA
The DNA here is from genome assembly GCA_013399365.1 of Pampusana beccarii. Classification (NCBI taxonomy): domain Eukaryota; kingdom Metazoa; phylum Chordata; class Aves; order Columbiformes; family Columbidae; genus Pampusana; species Pampusana beccarii. The sequence continues at coordinate 78,577 of VWYH01004462.1, read as the reverse complement.
CACATTTAAACCTTGTTGTTTCCCTTATTGAAAATGGGTATTTCTAGCGTTACAACGCAGCACCAGTGCTACTGAAAAAGCCAATCTGTGTCACTGGATTAGCCCCAGTAAAGGAATCTTTTGCCTCGAGGGAGCTTCTTAGGATCTTATACCAGGTGTAAGATCAAGAAGTGATGGGTGTGCTGAGCCACAGGTTCCCAGCATCCTGAGTTTAGGGTCAGGCTTTGGAAAATGTCCTGTGTTAGGGGAAAACAGAGGGGCTGGGCAAGCTATATTAAAGCCAGGCTGTCATGAAAGAGGGCCCTATATCTCTTTTGAAGCATAGACTCACAGGGATCCCTGTTAAAAACAACAAAAACACCACACACACAAACTGTCTGTATGTGTCCACAGCCAAGTCAGTGGCCATGACCTTGCTGCAGCTATGGATGTCCAGGTGTGTCATGGAGCAGAAAGTGCAGTATTGTGTTAACACTTCGGGTCATTTCTGCCTATTTTATGTTAGTTTTCACCTTTTTACTTTTCCCAGCAGAGGGAGCATTGGGGCTTGGATGAAAACGAAGGGAAGGAGGTACCGGTCTCATGGCAGAGATCAGGCAAAACCTGACAAGCCTGGCAATAACCTCGTACACCGCAGTGTCACCTTCTCTGAAAACAAGTGCCACAGCTGTGGCACCCACCCCGGTGCTGTCAGCGGCTTGCGGGGGGCTCTGCAGCACAACCAGGGAGACTGACCCACCACCTGTGAGGTGGGAACGACAGCCTCCCAGGAGAGGGAAGAGGAGAAGGGTGATTGTGGAGACCTCAGGCACCGGCAAGGTGGCCATGGCATTGCTGGGGTTGAGGTGCCTGCATGGAGTGGGCTCCTGTGGGGTTTCTGGTCCTGTTGCAGCTCTTGTTCTCATCACAGGGCTTTACTGCCACAAAAGCCATAGAATCATAGAATAGTTTGGGTTGGAAGGGACCTTCAAAGATCATCTAGTCCAACCCCCCTGCAATGAGCAGGGACATCTTCAACTGGATCAGGTTGCTCAGAGCCCCGTCCAGCCTGGCCTTGAATGTCTCCAGGGACGGGGCATCTACCACCTCTCTGGGCAACCTGTGCCAGTGTTTCACCAACCTCATTGTAAAACATTTCTTCCTCATGTACAGACTGAATCTCCACTCCTTTAGTTTAAAACCATTACCCCTTGTCCTGCCCGCCCCAGCTCTGCTAAAAAGTCTGCCCCCATCTTTCTTATAGTCCCCTTTTAAGTACTGAAATGCCACAATAAGGTCTCCCCAGAGGGAGCCTTCTCTTCTCCAGGCTGAACAACCCAAACCATGTCTCCCTAGTCTCCATGCCCCTCACGTGGAGAGGCCAAAGCTCTGAGAAGCAGCAACCCTTAAAAAGGCCTCTTTAAAAGTGTCCTTTTGCTTCCTTTTCCTTCTTCAAAGGCACAAATGGGAGTAAGGGGTAAGGGGAGGACCCAGCCTCCCTGCGGATGGGACACCTTCTCAAAGGGCTGTCCCATCCTAGCCCCTGAGTGTGGCAGGTGTTCCTGCCTGCTGCCTTTTTACTGCTGATGGCTGATGAATCCAGATGATACCTGGTATCAGAGGCTGGGTCATAGTGGGTAAACAACCTGCAAGAAAGGGGAGCAAGAAAGGGAAGGGAAGGGAAGGGAAAGAGGGAAGGGAAAGAGGGAAGGGAAAGAGGGAAGGGAAAGAGGGAAGGGAAAGAGGGAAGGGAAGGGAAGGGAAGGGAAGGGAAGGGAAGGGAAGGGAAGGGAAGGGAAAGAGGGAAGGGAAGGGAAGGGAAGGGAAGGGAAGGGAAGGGAAGGGAAGGGAAGGGAAGGGAAGGGAAGGGAAGGGAAAGCTGAAGACAGTTAAACAAAAAGAGACAACTCTGGTACTTTAGTACACTAAAAAAGAGATGCTTTAGTTACACTGCAGCAAGGCACTGGCGTAGGAGAAATTAAAATAAATTCAGCCTACAGCCCTAATGAAGTAAATTCCAGAGTGGGCTGAGACCTTAACTGATATAAATGAGGATCATTATCTTCACTCTGCTATTCTGCTCAGCACAGGGCAAGGAGTGTGGAAATAGGAGGGGACAACCAGAGGTGTGATGATGTGAAGTACAGCCCTGCAACCCTGCTGTTGTCCCGTGACAAGGAGACTCATGGGAAGGGCCAGCGATGGCACTCGGTGTGGTCCAGTCAGGAGAAGGGTTTCTGGATGCATTGGTGCGAAGCAGAGCAGCATATCTGCCCAGCGAAGCGAGTCCCTGGGAACAAACCTTACCCTTCGTCCCGCTAGCGGGGCACAGTCTCCTCAATGTGGCCAGTAAGTGGTTTAAGCTGTGCCTGCGCCTGGCTCAGCCAGGCTTACCTAGGAAGCTACCTCTCCCCGCCAGCCATCCATCTCCTCCTGGCAGCAGCGCCTGGCCACTCTCCCACAGACCCGTGATTTATGTGACATGGAACTTACTACCACCAGAAACTAAAATCACCTCAAGATGCACCATCTTCAACATTAAACCTAGATGCTTGCTGCCCATTCTCCTAACCTTGTCTTCTTCTGACACCTCCTTCAGCTCTTTCCATGCTCCTCTCAGAGCATGATGGAAGGGACATGGTAACATGGCAGGAGCCCTCTTTTAGTCCCCTCCATCACCGTATCTACAAGTCAATACCTCGCATCACATTTAATATCAGCACTATGGCTTGGCTCAGGCAGATCTGGCATGTAAGTAGGCAGTGACTTACACAGTTTCTGAGCATTTACCCCTAATGACAAAAGCGTGAGCCCAGATAGGTCTGAAAAAATAAAGACACAATACAATAACTTTACTGCAGCCTTAAATCAAACTCTGAACAGGATTTTGTCTGCAACATCTCTAAGACAGAGGCAAAAGCCTCTCATCCAGACTCAAAGGAGCCATGTACCTCACATAAGCAGCTCTGCTAGAGATCAGGGTAGTGGCAACAGAATCTTAGAGTGAATTTCCAGTGAAAATCTGCAGGCTTTACCCAATTTAGTCTTTTTAGTAATGATCTCAATAAAAGTCCCATTAAAGATACTGAAATTAAATAAAAATGAATTAGGCTTTTTCATTCCAGAATATGTTGGCATTTCGAGGTCAGATTTTTGAGTTTTGAAAGGAAATTTGAGAATCTAATGTCAAAATGTTTTTAGGTGCTTCATTTCAGTTTTTATACTATTTGCATTGCTTACAAATTAAACCAGTGTAGTTCTGATAAGTGACATCGAGGAACACGACAAAATTGTAATAATTAGCTCCCAAATTAAACAATTCACCAAGTGAACTAGTTCTGAAATGATACAAGGCAAATTTCCAAAAGTGAAATTTCAGAGAAAATATTTAAACAAACATATTTCTGGTTCAAACAGGGTAGAAATAACACACCCAGTGAACTGAAAATTCAGTTGCAGCCATCTGTGGTGACGGCTCGCATCTGAGTACTACTCACACAGGCAACGTGCTTGCTTCTCTCTGAGGATGCAGGCTAAAACATGCTCGGGTAAGAGGTCCACTAGGAGGTAGTAAGTCCATGTCTCCCAGTTCAGTCTGTGGGGCTGTAGGAAAGGGGTGAAGGGAGCTGCATAAGAGCTCTAGCAATCACTTGTTTAAAAAAAAAAAAAATAATCAGTGTTATATACTTCAGCATGCAGGACAGCAGTGTGCACAGTGTGGAGCTTTGCATGTTAGAAACCCAATCCAGATGCTCATTTTCACTATCCTGCCACAGTAAATGACTCATCGTCAACCTCAGCCAGACCTGGGGACAAGGGTTAGCCCAGAGTTCACATGAGGTTTTGTTTATTGTATTTTTTCTCAGTAAGGCTGGATCAGAGACAGTTGGATTTGGGTTGCGAGTTTTTGGTTTATTTAATTCACAACATTTGTGTAGCTGTAACAAGTTTCCTCGACTGCTTCACAGCTAGGTTAGCAAGATTTAGACAAGCACAGCGAAATTTAACTCAAGCTATCACATCAAATAAACTAATGTTGCCCTGAAAAAAACCTTTTTGTTTGTTCTGCTCTGAGAAAAAGCCATCCACAATATTGTGGTGGAGGTGTATGGTCCGAAGGAGTTATGATAATTTGCCAAACCCTTCTTGGTATTAAGTACACCTTGCATCAGCACCATTAGTCTCCCACATGTGGTGGTACCTTCTCATTTTCAAAAGCAGGCCTGGCTGCTTTTACTGTCAGCACACACACCTGCTAGGTGCTATGGCACACGTTTCACAAGAAATTTGCTGTAAGTGCTTGCACAAATCAGGTTTACCAGCACTTTCTGGAGCAGTCAACCAATTTTAGGGAAAAGCCACTCAAGCTCTAGGTTAGCTGGTATCGGATGTTCTCCACAGCTCCAGCCTGAAAACTCAGTCATCGAAAATACCAGCTGGGGAGAGAACCTGTGCATCTGCTTCACCTGGTCTGGGGAGAAGCAGAGTTACCCATCTTTCCTGTCACCTGATGGTTTCAGCCTGGCTGACCACCATGCCAGGGGCAGACAGGAGGAGGGCCATGGCCTCCCTGCATCCCCAAAATGAGTCTTGTCTGGCAGGTGGCCCTGGAGCAGCCCCCAAGGTGCCATGCCCTGAAGTGCCCCTGCCATGGGGGAGGCAGTCTGGCTTATCCTGGTTGAAGGTCTGACTCCTGACCCTGAATTTCACTGCTGAGGAATTTTTGGTGCCTCAGGTGCCCAAACCAAAATGGCTGCAGAAACAGCTATGCGGACATCCCAGAGATGGCCCTCGCCTCTTTGAGTATGATTTGGTTCTCTTTGAATACAATTTTCTTTTGGTTTACAGTCTGGGACAAAGGTGGTTTCAAGTCAAGAAGTGTGCCCAACCAACACCAAACAGAGAAGGAAAGATTGGAAACGGCTGGTTAAAACCTGGAGCGTCCACCACTGCTATTTTATTTATTACAATCTACACAACTTTAGGAGGGGGACATGGTAATTTAAAAACTTAAGAAGACCAGTTCTCTGCCCTGAGGAGCTGTTTTAAGTCAAATTAAGTAGACCAAGCATAAACAAGTCTGGGTAACAAGAACATCTAGAATTTAAGTAGTAGATATATATAAAAGAAAAAAAATAATGCTTGAGGCCACATCCTTTAATTGACAGCAGTTCAAAGGAAACTTTCCCAGGGGTAAGACATTTCATAACTGTCTGCTGTGGGTTTCTTCTCTGTCCCCCTGAAGCATCTGGCTCTGACAACTGCTGGTGACAGGGCTTGGAATGCAGCGAGCCAGCTGCGGAACCACCTCCTTCGATGTCTGACCTCTCCTCGCAGCCATCTCCTCTCAGGTCTGACCACAAAGGAGGTGGCTCCCCAAAAGGTGGTGCAAAACGAGAGGGAAGGCCAGAGGAAAAGTCCACCCAACTGCAAAATGCTGGAGAAGGGGTCAAGGCGGGAAAGGCTGAGCAGGTCGGGAGTCAGGCCGCAAACGAATCTTTGACCTTGGACAAGTTCCTCTGTCTCCATTTGCCTGTTTCCACGCTTGAATGTCATCTCTCTTTACTACGCTGATTATAAAATCCTTTAGGACAGCGACTGGCTAATGCTACACACTTGTGCAATGCTGCTCACAACAGGATCCTAATCCTTGCTCCAGTCTGCTGGCATTGCTGGAAAAAAAAAATGTAAAAAAAAAATAAAATAAAAAAGGTGTAAGCACTTCAAAATGTGGAAAAATGTTCAAAGGCAGACAACTGCAGGGAGTTCAAATGAACATCAGCTAAAGATCTGATTTCCAGTGTCGCTACTAATTATTACGTGGAAAAAAAAAAAAAAAGGAAAAAAAAAAAATTAGAAAACCCAAACCTGGCTTTGAACAATCATTCATTGATGGCTGGGACACGTTTTCCACCTGGGAACAATAGAGAATTCTTGCATTAAATACATTTTAGTTGGAAAAAATTTACACTTTTCAAGATTTTCCCTGCTTTTTGCAAAAAAATTGTCATAATTTTTAACAAAATTAGCACCAAAGTTACTACTGAGTGGTTTTGCTCTCCAGAAAAAAAAAAAAACAAACAAAAAAAAAAAAAAACAAAAAAAAACACCCTAACTTTCAGTAAACTAACTATCTCGAGAGTTATTCTGCTAAGAAATTTAACTAAAGGATGCTGTGGCCTATTTCACAAGAAATTTTAAAAATCCATTCTGGTCCCTGCACAATGAAAAAAACTTTGAAAGTTCAAAATTTGATGAAGCTGTTGTCCTGCATCGAGGCCTGTTCTATTTTTCACGCAGCGTTGACAAGAGCTAGATGAGAAAGAAATTCAGTTTCCGTCATCTATTCAATCTCTGGCCTCTCTAACGATTAGCAAGAGCGCCTGTTTTGCTGGTGTTTTCTTGTTAAATAGAAACTCGTCCCATAGAAACCCAACTCGAAACCATCAAATCATTTCACAACCAACAGATGGTAACAGCCATCCACACAGCACTCAGCTGGTTTTAGCCAGCAACATGGAGGTAAGAACTGCTGTATCACGATCAAACTGTACGTTTCATCCATCCTTTAAGACTTCCCCTCTGAAACAAAGGCACAAAAAAGCTGTGATCACACAAACCCGCTGGTAACGCCAGCTCACACCCAATGTTTTGCTGTCTTGTAGTTCACTTCTTAATTAGGAAATATGTATTAAAACCAAAAATGTTTTCAAGAAAATTGAATTCTCTGTTTATGGCTCCCCCTAACTGAATTACGCAGCACACAGAAAAAGGTGAGCAGTAATAAGAGAAAGTTCAAAGACTCAGTACAGTTTCTGAAATCCAGATGAAGCTGTTCCCCACTGCAAGGAAGATTTCTCAGCATTTTCCAGCTGGCCATGAACTCTCAGCCTTGTCCCTCACGGGTGTTTAGACTCCTCAGGAAAATTTCTAGATTGGACTTTGGGTTCCACTTCCAAAGAACCTGAGAGAAAAGGTAATGTTTGCAAAGGCTCCTCCTTACCATTCTTGGGTCAGGAAAACAGGCAGCCATGAAACACACGTAACATTACAAATCTCCCTTCACACCATGCCACCATCCGACCCCTTCAGCGCCTCACCTGCACTTGCAGAACAGCCTTCACGTACACATGCAGCCCAAAAAAGTCTGGATTCAGGAAAATTCCATGTAAACTACCCTAAAAAAACCCTTCCATATGCTAACATTTTCTATTATAGCTCCTGGTACAGTGACTGTCATGAAGCTGTGGAGTTCAAGGAGGGTTTGCATGCAGCACACAGCTGTATCATTATCTGGACAGGTTTTCTTGGAAGGCTTTTTTTTTCTGCCTCATTGAAACACCTCCGCTGCACTCTTACCCTTGCCTCAACCTTTGGGGCACTAACCAAGAGCAAGCAATGAAGAACCCATAATGCTGTGGAAATAAAATAAGAAAGAAAAAAAAAAAAACACAACACCACACTTATGGAAAAGGAAGAAAACAAAACAAAACAAAACAGACAAACAAAACAAAACCTGAGGTTTTACAAAAAAGCTGTGTATCTTGTCTTTGGTGCTTGAGGAGAAAAAAATGCATTTGCATCTTTAAGAAAAACTAAATCCATCGATGTGCAAGCTGCAGTATTTTAGCCATCAGTATCCTTTCACTGATACAAAATATAGTGACAACTGTACATCGTTAGTGGCTGGCAACGTTGAAAATATATACATACCTTCTCATATCTAACCTGCTGGTGAGCTGAAGGTCTGTTCGTTTTTACTTTTAGGCACAAAAAGGAAATTTTCAGAGTTTATTTTAAACACAGAGAAAAAAGAAAGTTGAATACTTCTACGTCTATCTGTGGAAAAAAAATAAAAAATAAAAACAGGAAAGAAAGGAAGAAGGATCCAAGTGCTCTGCCCTCATGTTCATCTGGGTTTGCAGCCGCATGTGCGAGGAAGTCGCTGGTTTCTACGGCTGGGTTTCAAACGCCGGTTCCCGAATGTTTGAGGGAGCACTGCCACCTGCCGGCCCCGCCGCCGGCACCGCGGGGTGCGTGGGGCAGCGCGGAGGCAGCGGCGACACCCCCGCACCCCCTGCCCCAGTCCTCCCTGCACCAAGTGCGGGTGCCTCCGGCGCTCACACCGCATCCAAGTATTAATTGCGTGTTTGGGGGGGGAAATCCGTGCTTGCCCGCCACCTCGCTGCCCGGGGATGGGGGGTTATTACACTTCTGATGTAAGGCTTGCTTTTGGCATAAAGCTGAAAGAGACGGATTTTTGCCGTTCCGTAGAAAATGAAGTGGAAGGGATGGCGGGGGGGCGCGGGGTATGATTTTCTCAACTTCCCTGCACATCAGTCCAGTTTGTGTCCCTTCACCGCAATATCACATTCTGTGCTTGACCACTTAGTGGGATTTTGTTTTATTTACTTAAGTTAATTATTCTAGAATCACGGAATCATTTTGGTTGGAAGAGACCCTCAAGATCATCAAGTCCAACTATAACCTAACTCTGACACTAAACCACGTCCCTAAGAACCTTGCTANACCTCCTTTCAGGTAGTTGTAGACAGCGATCAGGTCTCCCCTCAGCCTCCTTTTCTCCAAGCTGAACAGCCCCAGTTCCCTCAGCTGCTCCTCATCAGACTTGTGCTCCAGACCCCTCACCAGCTTCGTTGCCAGTAACCTTCCTCGGGGTGACTGGTGGATGCCCAGTTACTCCCCATACCACCCAGTGCACTGCTGACCCTCTGTACACCCAGCTGCTCAGGGAGGAGCACAAGTGATGTCCTCCAGCAGCTGCCCAAGAAGGTGAGCAAAATCCCACCGCATGCCATGACAGCCCAGTCAGGTATTGGAGGCCTGAGCTAGGAGCAGCAAAGCAAGAAAATCTGAAAAATCCCTGTTTTCCTCTGAGTGTTTGTGTGTGTGTAATTTCCATAATAATTGTGTCTGTTGTCTGCAGACGTGAATTCATTACAGCAGGAGGTAAGAGAACAGCCAGCGTCAATATATGTTTCAAATTCCTTGCTACAGCCTTGATTTATAAGGCACAACCTGAAACACTGCCTAGCTGGTTGCCTTTCAGTGAACTGAATTTAGCATGATAGCTGAGAGGATTGAAAAACAAACAAGGAATTTTTTTTTTTCGAAGCACTCCATCTCCATATTTTTCATTTTTAAGAGTTGCTAACTGTGTTCTGAATATCCCCCTCCTCCCTCCCATGCATTCTCCATCGGCACTTGCACTAATCCAGGCCCAAAAGTACTAAATTGCTTCACAGTCACGCAGGCATCCAGGGGCAGAATATTCAAGGAACAAACGGATTAATCATCTCAGAGCCTCCATGCCAACCTGCACAAAAGCCCATTGCTCAGAGCAGCGGCGATGATGGGCACGTCCTGGGCCCTCAGCTGACCATAAGCACCTCGTCCTGCAGCAAGTGCCCCGTCCTCCCGCTGGACACAGGCATGGAGGCTGCTGGGTGCACATCCAACGCGAGACGGCACATCTGCTCACGCACTATCTTTGAAGAACTTCAGCGTGTAGAAATAGGTGTACTAGGAAGAGGGAACCCTGCAGAAAGAAAGAGGTCTGCCATCATTATAAAGGGACCTTCACGACAACAGCAAGAAAAAAAAAAAGCTTTCAGGGAGAAACAGAAAATAATGTTTTGCAATTACAGTCCACAGCTGCCGCAGCTCCAGCGCGCGTGCTATACACAGGTGCAGCTATTATAGCAATGAATAGCGCGCACTGAAGGTGCCATCCATATGGGTAATAATACGGGGGCTGAAAAGGTATTTTCATTTGCAGCCTGGTGCTGGGAAGGAAAAAAAGAATAAGAAGTAGGCTATCGCTCAGCCACCCAGGTCTCAGCTGGAATACTGGGTGGCCAGGTGGGTGCTGGCAGAGGAGCTGTTTTCACCATCTGACTGGGGAAAGCCTCCTGATGCACCAGGTAACATCCAAGTGAAGCCCACAAGGCTTTAGCCAGTAGCAAAACCAGCAGCTTCTTCTCTTTCTTTGTTGTGAATAGTAATTTTTTAGGAGGTTCTTCTCATTCTGCTGTTTAAAACACCTGAACTGTGAAAGGTACCTGGGAGTAAGGGAAGGGCAGGAGTCTCTCCTCCGGTCTCTTCTCTCCCCAACACCCAGGCTCTGGCAGTGCCACTTCACCAACCTGAGCAGCAGGGTCTCTCGCTGGTGTGAACAATGGAGAACTAGATGCAGAAGGACAGCTGTGGGACCACTTCCTCAATATTTTGCTCTTTCCTCCCTCCTCCCTCAGTCAGCCCCATGCAATGGCAGAGGAGGCTGGACCATCTAGTGTCCAGAGATCACTTCAACCTCCTCTGTGCTACTTCTGTGACTGCAAAGTGGCTGAGGGCTATTTGGCTCCATTGTGGCTTATTGCAGCCCATGGCCAGATTCCACTGCCATAGACCTCTGCAGCTCGGTTTGTCCCTTCAAGTCCTATCATCACAGGACAGCTCTTAGAGGGTGTCTCTTGGGAGCACAGGTTTAGCAACCTGTTGTGAGCAAGGTAAATAATTTCCAGACTGTTTTACCATACACGACCATTCTTTCGTCAGAAAGGGGAGCTGTTAAAGACACTTAGCAGAAAGCTAAGTGAAAAGCAGAAAAGGGGTTACCCAGTGCAATCTGGCATCCTGCCCCATGGTGAGCTTTTTTTTTCAATCTATAGGCCACTAAACATTTTTCCACTGGTGTTGACGATGCCTACGTGAAAAAAGTAAGGCTAACATCAGGTTTGCCTTTTCCTCGCAGAGCTCCTGGTAGTTGTCCATAGACCCGTCAGCAGCCACAAGTCATAGACCTCAAGCTTAGCGTGCAACAGGGACAGCTTTCCTGGGCACAAGGATGTCCTTATCCCCCCTACCAGCTCTGAGCCCACACTGAGGTCTGTGTTGCTGCAGAGCCAGGTAGTTTAAAGGTAACCTAAGTACGTCTGCATAAGCTGCACCCTTTTGACTTGCAGTCCAGAGGCAAACCAAAATGGTTTTTTTTTGTGGGTTTTTTTTTTTTTTTCCGATCTTGCATAGAAAAACCACATTATTTGTCACTTCAGCCTCTGCACTGCCCCCCAGCTTCAGCTGGGCTTCCACGGAACAACCACGGCTCAAACAAGCCGGCGGAGCACAGGGAAGCAGGGTGAGGCTCAGGGCTGCCCCACTGGGACTGCCTGACCCAGCACAGTGTGGGGCAGGGGTGTGAAATCTGAAGATCAGCCCCATCCTCTGGCCTGGAGAGGTGCTGGGAAAGGGTCCGGATGTTTTCAGACCGATAGTGCCAGGAACCCCCTGAATGCGGGCGGAGGAAACAGTCACACCCGGCACCAAGGCAAGAGCATCCTCTGGATTCCTGAACAAGTCCCAGTTCACCAAGGTAAGCAGAACCAAAGTCTTTTTATAGTCCTTAAAATTGAGGGAGGCATTAAAATTAATTTGAAAACTTCACAGGAAGCTGGCATAATGAAAACAAAAGTGGATTGATGCACTGGCTGGCATACCCTCGCCCTGGGAAAGAGCTCAGGCAGCCGCTTCCAGAAAAGCTGGAGCCTGCTGGAAGAGAGCACAAAACAGAAAATACTGCTCAAAGGAAGCTCACAAAGTGGCAATGTGGAAGAAATTATAATTGATTAATACAGTGCCTGAAGTGTGCAGGGCACTACAGAAGATTGAAAAAATGACCCAGAGATTTGATTTTCCACTGCCCTTCAGCAGCAGCAGTCATTTCATACCAGCACAAAGTGGGAGCCCAATCTTCACGGCACAGAACAAGTGCACTTTATGTTGCCTTTCTCTCTCTTTTCTTGCTCCAAAGATCCCAGGGAAAGGGGCAATCAAGACTATTTGTCCCTGACCACTGGGGCTTGGAGCCTAAGCTATGGCATAGACCATAAACAACAGACAAAGGGAGAGGGAAGCCACGGAGAAGAGCTGCCACATTTGTCTTTGGCTAGGGTGGAAGAAGGGATAAGAATAAACTGGTGGCAATATCCAGCGACCAGCTGCAGAAAAAGCGAAGAGTTACAGAAAAGAAAAACTTGTTTCTTCTCTTAATTTGGTTGGACTCGAGAGTTTTGCCATGATCGATATCTTCTAATATCAAAAGCAAACCCAATTAGAGCTTTAGATAATATAATTTTAAGCCTGTAGTTCAGATTCAGCCACATCCCTCTATCCTTCATAGCAGGTCACCAGCAATAAACGAATAAATATAGACTGACAGACAAACAAAAGAGGTATGAAATGCTACCAGGGCCCGAACAGCAGCTTTTGCAGTGGCACCAGCTTTCAGTAGAGCAACAGTGCATTCTCAGGATGTTCTAGCTTTGTCCTGTGAGATGCCAGTAGGTTTCAGGTACTGTGGTTTCTCCAGAATTAAGAGGGTTAAGATTTCGATTCTTCCTTTCTGCTCCCTCAAAAGCTGTGGTGTGAATTAAGAGGCTTCTCACTCAGTTACTGTGAATGGGAGTATGTTTCTGCTGGGTCTGACTTGGTGCAGATGAACACCGAACCAAGCTGCTCAGGAGATTTTCATTACTCGTAAATTATAAAACTTTAACAAGGTCTAGATGACTTTTGGGGTTGCAGTAATGGGAAAAGGGGCACATAAGGCGCATATTTCCCTCAGTGAATTAAAAATATATACTTTCACCTGTGGTTTATTTGCTGCATCAAGTCCAGAGCAGCTGAGGTTTGCATGTTGTACTTCACTATATCACACAGTCACAGCCTGCAGTTTTACCAGACAGAATAAATAAATTGGAACAGGTTGATACAGGGGTGATGAAAACTCCAGATGTGCCAAAGAACAGGAGTGACTGAGCCTGACCTCTTCCCAATACGCACAAGTATTCCCTGCTTCAGGTTTGCAGTCTGTGCACAGCATTTCTATGCAGCTGTCTCCCATGAGTTGTACCTCTGTGACAGGTGAACAATGTTCTATCTCCTTAAAGTCTGGCTTATAAGGCTTCATAAAGACATTGGGATTCATAGTAGTTATATCTTAATGTGTATTTATGTTCTGTGATAATGTTTGGACTAAGCTTCTAACAGAGAAAAAAATAAAGAGGGGGCGGGAAGCAGTGTTCAAAGGAAAAGGTAAACAACACCAGATCAAATTTCACGGACAGATCTTTTTAATTTATTTGGTTTAAAATAGAAGAGGAACATTTTGTATCTGAATATCCAGAATATTCTTCCGGCTCAGAAATATTTATCTCCTGACTTACACGCTCTCGCAGCAGCCTCTGAATTCCTTTGAGTCATTAAAGGATTTTGTCCTCAAGTCATTCCCATTAGGGGAATATTCAATTTAGAAACCTGCCTCCTGCTGGAAGTTCGCATGTGAAATTACGGTTAAGATCCCTCCTCACCGAGTTTCAGGTCAGTGCCCTATTTGCTGAAAAGACAGAGATACTTAACAATTAAATAGTCCTCTAGGCTACGTCTGTATGAGGCAGTCCAGGAGGGCTCCCCAGCCCGGGGATCTGCGTGCCCTGACTGTTTTTGCTCTGGGAAGGCCTCACCCATCCTCTCCCCACGGGAAGGGACGATCCCTGCAAGGGTCAGGAGGGACATGCAGTGCCCTCCGGGTCCCCAGGATGGGCAGCTGGAGTCTCTGGCCACACAGCCAACCCCGTAGCCTAAGGCAGCTGAACACTCTTGGAGAGCTGGGGATGAGCCCTGAAATGATCTCGTGGTGCCTAAACACCTCGTGTGAATCTGCCCTCTGCTTCAGGCTAATATTAGCACCCAAGACATAGGAGCAACCTGAAAAGTGGGAGGAGGTGAGGGCATTTCTTTGCCTGTTCGAAGATGACACAGTTCTGCTTGTAGGAAGCAAGTTATTTTTCCATTCTCAAGCTTTCGACATTAAGAATTAGCTATCCACTTTCCAGAAAACAGAGAATTAGTCTTTCCAGACTACATGTTTAACAGACAAGAAATGAGCTCAAGACATATTCCCTCTTCTTCTCTTAGCCCCTCACCCCCTGCCTCATATCTCTTCTATGCAGTTTTTCAAATAGTTTAATAATATTCACAGGGACATTAGATTAATTGGATTTTAATTCCAAATGACTGTGAAAGCAGAGAAGTGAGTCACCAGTCCATGCTAATGAGAAGATCTATTAAGGACCCTTCTCTGATAGACACATAGAGTAGGGTTATAAATATTTCATATTCAATTAATTGAATTTTGCCCCCTGTTACATGATACTGCCCTGGAATGTTAATCAACAGGGACCAGAGAGAGAGAGGAAGAAAGAGGAAAAAAAAAAATTAAAAGAGCGACTTTAAACAACATCAGAGCCATTCCTATCCCCAAATCCTCCCAGTTCACACAGTGCCTGCACATCAGAGCGGAGGCTTTCATACAGCCTGCATCTGGTTCCATACAGCGGATAAATTAATGTTAATTAATCAGACAGTCATTTTATGAAGAACTGTGCGCAAAAGGTTATTTGAGCCCTGCTGCAAATAGATTTATAGGTATAATTGCCATGTTGAATGACCCTCTGTACATAGGCTCATTAAACTGGCCATCAGTCAAGAAGTCTAATTGAGGCAGGCCAGTAGCACGCTGCTGGGACCAGGCGGCTGGCTGCAAACAAAACCACTCCGCAGCAGCCAGCTCTCTGAAAGCTGCCGATAATGTCGCTTCCCATCCTCTGGGCAGCTTCAGCCACCGTCCCTCCTGCCAGCCAAACCTCTGGGCAGGAAGGAGCCAGGAGAAAGGAGAGCTCCTGCGCCCAGCGTGGCTCCCGTGCGCAGCGCGGCTTCACGTCGTCTGCAAAGCACGTCGGGGGAATTGGGCGCAGCGTGGAAATGGCCTTACTGACAGCCACGGTTTCCTAAAGCCTTTCTGGCCTTTGCGACTGGGAACAGCCTGGACGCACAGGCTTCAAAGGCACCGAGACCAGAAGGCAAATACAAAGACACTAAAGATTCTTGATGACATTGTGTATTTTAAGAGCATCTCTTGACTTCATTGGGCTGGGGGGAAGCATGGGAGTGTCCAGCCCAGGATTTGAAACAGCCAGGACTGGCAATCAGGCACAGGCATGCACCCAGCGAGTGGGGCTGCAGTCCCCTCTGCCAGTGACAGGTAGATCCCATGGTTACACCATGGCAGGTTGTTCCCAGCCCAGCTGTGTCCAGCTCTGCAGGTGCCGGGTCCGGTCCTGGCTCCTCTCAAACCTTCACACCACCTCTGGTGGCAGACACGTGAAGACATAGGCTGGCACTTCAGAAACCCACCTTTTGCTCCTGCTAGTGGCACAAGCTGTCTGCTCGTAGTCCTTTGTCACAATCTCTCTGTACTTCTGGTCTCCTCCTATGCAGTTATAGAATCATAGAATCATTTCAGTTGGAAGAGACCCTCAGGATCAATGAGTGANGCTAAATGGGAGAAGAGACCAGCACCCTCTATGCTACAAACTCCTTTCAGGTAGTTGTAGACAGTGATGAGGTTTCCCCTCAGCCTCCTTTTCTCCAGGCTGAACAGCCCCAGTTCCAATTATCTCTGCTGTCTGCTGCCCAAACCTACCTGCCTTTCTGCTCAAGATTTGTGTGAGAATTGCCTCTTATTTCATGTACCTGAGGAGCCCTGCACCAGAGTTTACACATCGAAGGCTGAGGCTGTAAGCAGTCTCTCTCTCACACATGCACACCATTGATTGCACACGTGTTCAAGGGATGGGAGAAGGGAGAAGCAGCACCCCGAGTTATCCCAAAGTGTCCTGGGCAGCCCATCAGCTGACTGCTTTGGCGGAGCCATGGACCAGGCCAGCTGGGGACCCCGTGTACGTCAGAAATTGAATTTTCTGTCCAAGCTGCCTTCTACACACCTCCAGGGGAAACCTGCATCATTTGCTACACACTGGCAGGTGCCATTTGAGAGTGCTGGAGCAAAGAAACCCCACGTCAGAGTCACAGACAGGTAAATCAACTAATAGATCTAGAATGTGTTCATGTTATCTATTCTTACACTCATGTTATTCACCACATCTTTTGAGGCTGCCTTTAGTTGTATATCTCCCTGGTCAGACAAAAAATAGCCATGTAGCACCATCTTTCTCAAACACAAACAAAACAAAGCAGAAAAACTAATGTGCCCTAATACAGAACCCACCAAGGCAAGAATAAATAAGCATCTTTATGAACAAAGAGAAATCCATGTGTCTCAGAGCGGGGTCCATGTCACCACCTGAAGATGGCGTACCTGTTTCCATCACTGGACAAGACAAGGGTTGTTTAGCACGTCAGGGGCCCTGGTAGTATTTCCCTTCACCCTGTCCCACAGCAACTGGTTCAGCCTGGGTGTGCTCCACACTCTTTTCCCAGCATTTCTGGACACAGCATTTACCTGTACAGCATCTGACAGAGAGATCAGGGAAGCTGACCATGAGCTCCTGGATCTGCTGCCTGCCGCACACAGTCAAGCTGGACGGCTCCTCACCCAGGTGTGCGGGAACCACCCCGCAGCAGAAAAGCCTTCAGGCAAGCCTGGGGTCCCAGTTTTAGAGCTGCTCTGTGGGTGGACAATAAATCAGGTCCTGAGCGCAGTCTTGGGGCACTTCTCAGAATCGGTATTTCCCCATCCTGTGGTTCCTTTCCACAGACCATATTTGAGTCAGGTGAACGACAGCGTAGCCCAAATTTTTAAGGCATATAAACACCATCTTTGCTACCAGCAAGGCAGTTTTTCCTTCTGTAACAATATTGTTTTCCAGTCTACCTAGATCTTCAATTTCTCTCGCTCTCCTGCCCCAAAGCAAAACACATTTATTACCACAGATGCGAAACCCACCAGCTGTCCTGCAGTTATCAGGGTTGCAATGCTGCAAAACCCCCCACCTTTGCAGCATTCCCCTCTCTGTACACTTGAATCTTCACTCGGGTGTTCGCCGAGGTCCAGCCGCCCACAGAGGGCACCACTCGTAAACGTAACCGAGCAAATGCGCCGTCACTTTATGTCACATCAGCGCTCAGAAGGCTGCGGCTTCCACCCAGAGAGAATTCAAATGCTTCACGCGTATTATTCCTGTCACCTCTAAGAGGCAAGGGAGCAGCAGGCTGACGCCACACAAAAGAATATGCTTGTACAGTGCACACTGTGCTTCTGTACTCACACTGATGCCAAGGCAAGGCTTCCCACTTTGTATCGCAGTGGAACGTCTCTAGCACCTGAAAGCTGAAGTACATCAGTTCAGTGACATAAGGAAAGAGAATGGTACCTCGAAAGGTATTTGTTATTTCAGTACGCAGCTGTGCATGTCACTCCGTCTTGGGTAAGAACGAGGAAAGCCATGCTCTTCTTCTGTCCACAACACACGGATCATAGGCAATCCCTGTCACACACTCTTAATGTTAAAGCCAAGTTTCCAGTCAGTCCCTTTGCTACTCCAGAGAGCAGAATATTTTTCTAAAGTCTGCAGTTCAGGAATAGGGAGATAAGGGCTTCAAATGTCAGAGACACTGACCTCACTGGTGGGAATTTTATTGCTAGGCTACCTTGGGTGTCAGGATTTCCACCCGTAATTTCTAAGAAAGGATCCAGTTCTAGCCTGCTGAGCCTGATATTATATATACTGAGATGTAAGTGCAGGTTTATGTGAACACCTATAAACAGGCTAAAAACCTATGGCCTTCCTACCCGCCTACCTCATTTTAAGCGATGCAAAACATCTCAGCTATGTACAATGTATGCACGCAGAACAGAGCAGCCAAAAAGGGAGGAAAAATATCTGCCTACCTTGTATCCCACTTCTGTGCTGCCTCCATTGCTCGGCATGCTCCAAGAGGACATGCAGGAATGTACTCAAGAAGGGGGACAGCTTGCAGGACAGCGAAGAAAGTACTTAGTGTTTCCAGCCCACTAAGGAAATTGCTGAGCTGTTGCTTCTTTAAATATCAGACTCATAGTTAAGCCAAAATTAAGTTTTACTCTTCATTCAGTCCTCTCTCCTAAGTGTGCCTCAACTTCTACTTTAGTTTTAATGCAGCTGAATGTGCAGAAAAACAGCACCTAGAATTTGCCTTCAATCCAAGGGGATGATGGTCATGGTGTCTTTTTGGTATTCCTATATTTAAAATACAACCTTGGTCAATCCAGTACAATCTGCTTTTTAAATTTCTGTTTGATAGTCCCATATTTCTCTCTTACAAACCGTCAAGATTGATTGTGTTCAGAATCTCTCCAAGAGCAACAGCTCCTCAGCTTTTTGCAGCACAAGGAACCCAGACAGGGATTAGAAACTACTAACATGTTGGTAATCACGATCATGGATTTTAGTCACTGGAGCACACCTTCAAGTTACAGTATTCCAAATAGAGACCAAGTAATGCAAAGCTAGTACTCAAGCTCCCAACATCACACTTTTATAAACTGAATTTCTACTTTGGATCTTAGAGTTACATACTTCTGTGCAAAGTAGATGCATGCTACTAGCATGAGTCTGCTCTAAATAGTATTGGCTGTTTGCAGTCTTTCTATAAAACCAATTTTTCTCCCTCTGAGAAGAAGAAAAGGAGAAAAAGACTTAGTACAAAAGATTGAAAAAGGTAGTACCAAAGCTAATAGCCTTTTTTCAAAGACAGATTTTACAGTGATTTAAATCCACACTGCGTTAGCTTTGCAGGGTTGCCACATTTGTCTAGGTAAGCTGCCCAGTCCACAGTAACACAGTACAGCAAAGACTTTTGACAATTTCTTCTCCCCCCAACTCTAAGACTGATTCAACAAGCAAGTTTCCCTGCAAATGCAAGATTTAAAAAGTACTATTTCATTTTTAATTTGTGTAACATATCATATTAAAACCACGCGACCAGTTGTCATTGAAGCCCAGAGTTCCTGTTTTCAGGGAGAAGTTCAGGCTGACAAGACAATGTGACAGCACAGTAAGAGTTTGCTCACTGGCCCTGACTAATCCATCACGTTGTAGAAGCTGAAACTAGAACAGATGTTGATGGCATTATAGTTAAGCAACTTCCACTTACATGAAACACTAGGAAAGAAACCCCACAGATAATATCTGTCCTCTCTTGAAGGCACAGTTGGGGGAGGGCTGCAGAGCAGCACACAGGTTGTGCAGGCAAATCTCCAGGTGCAGACCAGCAGATACAAACCCGTAACTCCGGTCAAGTTCATTTATTTTCCAGAGCAGGTACTAAAGCCAACCTGATGGAAACATGGGCCTTCTGCAGTCTTGCTGAAGCCCGGAGTTGATATGCATTAGGCTGGCTCTGCCAGCACTCGCAGCGATTCATTCCAGTTTCTGGGAGGTAAGCACAGGCTGGCTTCAGCGCACAGGATCCCACATCCAGCAGCGCCCAAAGCACCATCCTCCCCAGGGATGCACCCTGGCTCCCTGCCACGAGCAACAGGGCTGGTGCTCCCAGACCTCAAGGGAAATGTTAGATGCCCAAGATGCAAGTGAGGCTGGTGCCAGTAAGGAGAAAACACACATGAGGACAAATAAGGATTGGCCGAGTTAAGGACAAAACTTCCACAAAAATGAATGGGGGTCATCTTGTCTCTGTTTCAGCAGGAGAAGGCTGTAAAGCCCAGCTTGTCTGTAAAATCCAGCAGACAAGAAGTGGGCTTGTTCAGCCTTGAGAAAAAAAGGCTTAGGGGAGACACCTTATCACTTCGTTCCAGTATTTAAAGGGTGGCTACAAGAAGATGGAGAATCTCTTTTTACAGGGAGGCACATGGAAAAGACAAGGGGTAATGTGTACAAGTTCCTGCTGGGGATATTCTGATTGGAGACAAGAGGAAAATTTTTCACAATGAGAACAATCAGCCATTGGAATAATCTCCCCAGGGAAGTGGTGGATTCCCCAGCATTGAACACTTTTGAGATTCAGCTGGACAGGGTGCTGGGCCATCTTGTGTAGACTGTGCTTTTGCCAAGAAATGTCGGACGAGATGATCCTTGTGGTCACTTCCAACCTGGTATTCTATGATCTCACCTAACAAGTGTGAGGAATCTCACACCTACTCACCCATTTTCACATTAGATGTTTGTGGTTAATAATGCCAGGAGGTGACACAAAGCAAGTTTTTTATTCAGATCAACCTTCCAATCCCACTTCACCTTCAAAATAAATTACCAAATAAATTATTCCATGAACTATGCTCTAAATCATGAGGTGGTCACAGAACAAAAACTTCCCGCCAGAGGAAAGAAAACTAAGAACTTTTCTGGAACTTGTTTTGGTTTCACCAATTTGTTTCTTCCCAAAATGTTAGGATTCTACAAAATTTTAATCTGACACGAAAATCAGAATGCAGTAACCAGCAGATTCTTTGCTCAATCACATGTCAGTTAAATGATCATAAAGCAACACCAATACTTTAACAAGATAATTGCTTCTACAAAATCCTGATAAAAACATTCCTGGAAAACAGTCATTTAAAAAAATGTTTTAGTTGGTTTTGACGTGTCATACCAGCCTGTTTTATTGGAGTAAATGTATTTTAAAAAAGAACAAAGAAATAAAACCTGACAGAGCATTTAGCAGCAGGCTATCTCAATGCATGATGAGCTCTTAGAAACTGAGCCTCAAAACATCCCTCTAAGCCAAGGGCTTTACAAACAGGGAAACTTGCATCAACTGGCTAAGTCGCATACCAAGATCATACAGGACTCAATTCTTGACGCTTGTGATGATCATATCACAACACAGTATTTTGTAGAGAATGATTTATTATGACTATGATAATTACTGTTCAGGTTTCATGAAATGTAACCTGCTGAAATGTAACCCCTTCACAAGATGGGATGTTTTTGAGTAGAACAGTCTGACCCATTACAAACCCTTTTCAGATTAAACCCCTAACTGCGAGCTTAAAATACTAAACGTGCACGGCTCCCCAGTTATTTTGATGCTGAAAAAATGGAAGCGCTGCATCACTCTAAAACTGCAAAGTAAGGCTGATGTAGCAATGTGCACCAGCTACGTCATTAGAGAAGCACAACTCTACACATCACAGGGTGAATGTTCCTTCTTTTACTCTAAAGGTTTGAGGTTTGTTTGTTTTGCTTTCACTTGGCTTTAGATTCTGGCCGAGCCAGTTGCCAGTGTTCCCAGACGCCTATTCCCAAGGGACTTGTCTCGCCCTCATTACCAGCAGGTGTCACACTGAAGGATGTGAAATACTCTCGCTGCCAAGCTCAGGCTGCAGTCCCTATTCTGGGGATTGCCAGGGAAAGCCCCGCTCCCTCTACTCCCTGCCAGGGCAGAAGTCAGTGCCAGCACCTTGAGCAACCCCATGTCCCTAAGTTTTCTACTTGCACCATCTTTCTCCAAAGCCAAGTGATGAAAAGCTTCTCCTGCCAGCTGCCCACAGCACCAGGCTACCAGGCAGCTGGTCTAACTCTTTACTAGCTGCTTCTTGGCCCTCTAATCACAAGATTATAGATTAACAATCGTATATTTCTGTAAAAGAGCAAAAATGCCTGTGTAAAAAAGTTTAAATATATAAAAACACTTCATAAAAATATTTATTTAAAAAATCAAAATGCCCCATGAGCCTGTAAACGTTGCCTGTAAAAATCTCTCTTAACTGGAATAATTTGGAATACAGTCATTCAGGCTCTTTTCTGCCCTGTCCAGTAAGATTTTAAGATAACTAATACAAACGCCACTTGTATTCTACTTCAACCTTCATCCCACCCATTTCTATTCTTTGTTTGTTTCCAATATGACAGTTCGATTTCCCAATGTCAGCAATTTTCTTTGGAGACATCATTTGTCTTTGCTCTTAATAGAGTTCTTCATGGCCTGATTCTGAGGCTTTCTCATGGAGTGGGTTTGAGGTCTGATCGGTAACACGAGCAACACCAGGATGCTCAGAATGTGCATGTGAAAATACATCGACCTGGAAACAAAAGCAGAAAGAGAATGTTATATTTTTGTTGCTAATAACATGAATTGTGCAACCTCAGTCCATGCAGAATTTTGTGCATGGAGTGATAAGTGAGGACAGTATAAACTTCACCTAGAAAGCACAAAAATACACCCCTGAATTTCGCACAGCCTATGCATGTAGCATCCACTGGCATCGATGAAAATGTTGCTGTGGATGTTAATGTTAATGTTAAGGCAAGGAATAAATCGGGAAACTCCAACATCCAAAGTCTGACAGCTCAGGTTAACCTGTGTAATTCAACTTTAGACTTACTCAGCCCATCTCTCTTTTAATGTTAGAGTATACATGGCTACATTCTGAAGAAATATCCTTCATGCTTAGTACGTAAAACTTGCACAAGTTTAAAAAGCAAAACAAAACACAACAAATACACACACACAAAAAAATTATTTCAAGTGCTGTGCTGAGATCTGGAATTAATCAAAACACTCAGCTTTTAACTGGGGAAGATCATGTTTACAGATTGTGTTTTTGAAGGCAACTACTCGGAGATATCTTAATTTGATATTTTATTAAATAACAAATATTTTTATTTCAAATAATTTGGTAAACACAAGATTGAACAGAAATAAAAAATACTTGAACCAATTACATGAGGCTCTGGCAACTTGAGGAGGACATCTGGGAACAGTATGGTCCAGCTCTTAACAACAGAGATCTACCTTTCTATGGCCACATTTATGCTTCTTAGCGTCGTTCTAATATTATGTAAGGTGGTTAAGTCCACTGCCAGGTGTGCAGTGCTCCAAACTTCCTTGCTTAACAGTCTCTAAACTTAAGTATTAACTGTATTCTAGGGCAAAGAATATTAAGGTGATGAGCCACCTTGGGGCAAGAGTGGAAAATTACTTTCTTTGTTCAGAACCTTGGTAAAAGTAACATTTCTGCGTTCATGGATGCTGGAATAGCACTAGCAAGTTCTTTATACATATTTCTTTCTGTAGTTTCGATGTTAGCAATGTAATCTCACAGAATTACATTAATATTTACTACATGGAATGGCTTATTGTAGCACAAAAGGAACCAACTTCACTTATGGGGTAAATTTATAAACTGGTTTAATATTTTAGCCTTTTCTCCCCTTTTTTTGTTTTGACTGGTGTTTGCTACTTCCGTCTTTAAATACAGAAAAATTAGATGTTAACAAGGTAGTTGGGAATGCACCTTACTGAAACTAAGAAAGATTTGGAGTAATTTTTGTACAGTATGTTTTCTGTGTTGAAATAAAATGTTTCGAGAAGCAAGAAGAGAAAATGTCAAAATTCAACACCTTTTAAACAGACTTACTGACAGCAGCTATCTTGACTACCAGTTCTATATCTTATGTTAGAGGAATGAATTGTCTTTTGTCTTAACCAAGATCTGTTACTCTGTGTTGACAGTCTACTGTAGAATGAAAGAAAAGTTATTCTTAACCTCTCCAGCCTTGGCCACTGTTAATGGTTCAGACTTGACTTTTTGAAAAAGGGAACCAAATACATGAAGTCACATAAAGGGACAGAAAGACTGAGAAGCAGAAGTGAAGTGCTCTGCCTTATCATTATTATTATTAGTATAATCTCAATAAGTCATAGGAGCGCAAAAATCACCCCTTACAGATTATTAAACATCCTGTTTGGACTCCTTTCAAACGTGATGAAATGCCAACTGCTTTTCAGAATGGTTTGGATTATTCAACAAAAGCCTGTGCTGATCTGGAGAATAATAGTCAAGAAGAGAGAACTTACTTGTAAAACTTAATAGTGGGCTCAACAGCCAGCAAAACAAATGGCGCAGCAGTATAGCACAGGGCCAGTTGAGTGACAACCCAGGTAACAACATCATAGGCTATCTTGAGAGGCACTGATGAGAGGAAGTAATGTCTGCAATTGTTTCTTACCTGCAGGTCATGGAAAAGTACACAGAAAATTATATAAATCCATTTGTTAGGCAAAGTCACGTGGACGCATTGCTGTGGATGACGCTCCACTTATCATCAGCACTAGTACAGAAAAACTTATACTGCGGTTAGAAAGCACCGAGAGTAGGAAGACAGAAGTGTATTGACTGGCATCTCTAAGATCCCACAGTCAATGAGCAGCAGATAGAGAAGTGTCCCCCAATTGCCCTGGCAGCCAAGAGGATCAACCATGTCCTGGGTTCATCAAGCACAGCATGGCCAGCCGGGCGAGGGAGGTGGTTGTCCCGCTCTGCTCTGCACTGGTGCGGCCTCACCTGGAGCACTGTGTGCGGTTCTGGGCAACACAAGACAAAAAGGATATAAAGCTACTGGAGACTGTCCAGAAGAGCCCTACAAAATTGGTGAAGGGTTGGAGGGGAAGCTGTATGAGGAGCAGCTAACGTCACTGGGTTTGTTCAGCCTGGAGGAGACTGAGGGGAGACCTCACGGGGCTACAGCTTCCTCACAAGGGGAGGAGGAGGGGCAGGCGCTGATCTCTTCTCTGGTGACCAGTGACAGAACCTGAGGGAACGGCAGGAAGATGTGCCGGGGAGGTTTAGGTTGGACATGAGGAAAAGGTTCTTCCCCCAGAGGGTGGTGGACACTGGAACAGGCTCCCCAGGGAGGTGTCACGGCCCCAAGCCTGACAGTGTTCAAGAAGAGACTGGACAAGGCCCTCAGACACATGGTGCTGGACTCGATGATTCTTGTTGGTCATCCTTTCCAACTCAGGACATTCTATGATTCTAATCATGGGAGCAGACTCTCATCCTGGGTCTCTGGCACAATATGTTTGGGGAGGAGAGCTGGTATGACTTGATCTTCCTCCCTCCTGGTTTTAATTTATTTATGGTTATCAATGGTGAAACAAAGTTACTTTAAATGAATAAATATGTGTTTCTACCTGCAAGCATTTGCTCCCTAGAGATTTTGGTTTACCTTCACATCTATGAAATCCTCATAAATGAGAAGCAAGCACATGTTAAGACTGCATGTTCAGCAACCTGCTCTAGCCACAGCAGCTAATACTGATCACTAGCGCAATTCACCCTTCAAATTGACCTGGTTATTTATCCCTAGTCGAAGTCTGAAAGACAACAGTGGTGATTCCCAACCCTGCACAACAGGTTGGTTCAGCCTGAATGATCAGCAGTAATAAATTTAACGAAGTGAGAGACATAAAACTTGTTCTCTCTCTGGTGACTCCACCCAAGATGAGGGTCATAGACCAGTTTACTGCATCAGTTGCATGCACATCAAACAGTTCAAGGTTGAGCTAATGCTCAACTCACAACAGCTTCTTGTGAAACATTGTGCCCAGAGCTGATTACATACCAGCATATAGAAAACATGACCTAGCAGAAGTCTGGACTTAGGCTTAACCTTGAACCCCAAGCTAATCTGACAGCATGGACATAGCTGGTGGTACTTCCAACTGTACACACACAAGCAACGTTTCCTCTGGCAGCCAACAATAGTATTGCAGCACACGCAGAATTGGGCTGGGTATAACTGCTGGGGGGTACTTTGTAATTAGCATCAATACAGAACAAAGTTTCAGTGAATCTCAAGTCCACACAGGCATGAAAGAGGACTCACAACAGGGACCAGCTGCTTGACCGTGTCAGGGTGGTCCCTACAGTTGACAGCTGGATAGTATCTAGAATGGGTCTTAGAAGAGAACAACGAAAGGTACATACTGCTCTGGCTGCGAGTGTGATAAGGATTCCAGTAAGAAACGTAAAATAATATCCAGGATAGATACCATGCCACAGGGCCGAGAGGATAAACGTTAGAGCCGTAGGGTACCAGGGAGCTCTGTCATAGCAGACACTGCAAAGACAAAAACAAAATAAGAAGAAGCTGAATACAACTGAACAATGGAGATTGCACTTAAATCTTTCTGGTTTTAAGGTCTCATTCTGTTTTCCTAATGGTCTTATCTTTCCTCAGTTACAGACGAGGGCATGAGGCACTCTCATTTATATGGAGCATTAGATGGGGAGAGGAAACATGCTTTTAGGCACTAGGTGTCCAAAGAGCATCTGTACAAATATTCCTGTTGCTCATAGCATTTAAATAAAAAAGGGGGGAAAGGGCAGGTGAGACTTCTCTTTCAACTTTATACCTCCATCTGGAATCACACACTGCACTTCAAAACTCTGATGGCAGATCAACAGCAAGTCAAAGGACAGACAGGTGGCCCCACCATTCACTGGTGAACAGAAATACTTTTAGGCACTGTTAGCTGGCAGATGCTGGGAACAACGGGGAGTGTCATAAGCTGTTGCAAAGCAGCAGATTCCTGCTAACTTTAGCCGCCCAAAATCTTATTCCAAAGACACCAGCGCGTGACACTGGTTCAAGAACACACCTATTTAGATATCTGAGGTTTAACTGAAAAGAAACAAGTCAAGATAATGCACTTCTTAGCAGCAACATCCTTTTAATAATGAAAAATAGCAGACATTGACTTGTAAGATGTATATATTTAGCAACAAAAATAGCTATGATAACTACAATAAATCCATGCCTGTATTTCAGATCTTACATTGACTGTACGCTGAGCTATAATCATGCCAAAAGGTGTAACAAATAACAGGAGACAGTTCGATCTACAAAACCTGGATTTATGCTAGTATTTTTAAGTGTCTTAAGAGTCACAGGTTAAAATCAGATCTTCTCAGTGCTGCAAGTGACTTCTTCATATCCTAAACAGGGACCTTCTAAGCAAGCAGCTTCTGGTAACTCCAAACTGGACTACACTGGGGCTCTGAAGATTTCAGCTTCTCTCCAGTTCTAGCTGAACTGGATCCCAGTGACACAAGGCTTGCATCCAGTGATAGTACACATGGAAAACATAACATAGCAAAGTGCAACCATACAGCAAGAATAACGGAGGCAAACAGAAGCCCAAAAGACGCCATGAAAATGTTACTACATTTTATTATGGAAGATCTCAACAGTTTGTTTATAGCTTTGCTGCTCATATACAAAATGTGGGCATTTTAAATTTGCAGCAATAAAATGTTACAGCAACAAATACACGTGTATTCCACCAACTGTTACAGACACAGGAAACAAAGACAGACAAGAAGCTATACGTTTATGGGATTCAACAGTCAGTGTTTTTCCAGGCCATCTAGAGTTTTTGGGTCTTACAAGTACATTACTGTTTCATTATTCTTACCGTTTTAGCCAGGCAGCTGTCTGAATATTCCAGTTTTCGATGTACATTTTAAAACTTGTCGCAGTCTAAGAAAGAAGTTCACATGAAATGTTAGCAATGAAGCCTGTAAAATAATACTTTCATTTTAAATTAGAGAGGAGATACATGGAAAATATTAATGCTAGTAGCTACCTGTTGTGAAGACTGTGCCAGAGCCGTCCATCGTTACACTAATATGTTTTGGGAGGAACATTAACTAGGCTGATTGGTCATTGCTAACACTTGGCATTTGCTGTAAAATCTCCTTTTGTTTTGTAAAATTAAATACTATGTTTGCTTATTTTTAAAATAATGGAAAATCTGAAGAACTTTCTTGTTTTAAATGCTTGGCCTTCCATTCATAAACAGCTTCATTTTTTGGAAAAGATGTCTTGCCACCCATTACACAGCTTGGACTTCCCTAGAGTGCTATGAAAACAACGCATTACAAAAAAACCTAAAATAAATGCATAATTATTTGGAGAAGGAAGGCGGAAGACTGAAAAACATAGACCAAAAAAAAAAAATAGGACTAAATTTAGAAGCCAATTCTCAGCCCAATTCCCAGCTTGAGAAACCAGAGTAGACTCCAGGGTCCTGGGAGAACCACCTGTACTTCCTCACAACACCAGTTCTACCAGATTTAAGGGACTGCCGGACCCCATTCAGCATCAGTTTGCCTAATCCAGGTCAACTTCACCTCTAGTAGTTTCCCATCCTTGCTCCCCCTTGGTTCCTCACTTGCTGACAGAAACCTCCAAGGACTTCCTCACCAAGTGAGGACACGATTCAGTGACACCGCATTGTTTTCGCGTATCAGCTGAAAAGAAAGGCACACTGAAAAGGTGGACTAAAGGCAAAGGTGTCCAAGGGGAATATGCAGACATTTTTACACTTCCACACAGAATCATGAAAGTTAGCACTTCATCCTCTGTGTCTAAAGCGTTAAAATGATTAGCAATTCCCAGTGCAGCACTGCCACATTTTAATCGCATTACTGCACCAAGAGAAGCCAAGAAAAACATAATTTCTCTTCCAAGTAATATTGTCACTCTCTTTTGGCCTCCTTGAAGTTCCCCTGTTACATTAACAAGAGAGAAAGTAGTCATTGGCCGTCAAAACATGCACGCTGCCAAGGCTTTCTTCAAGTCCCCCACATGTGTTTAGCTCCTGTCACATTTTAATGCCCTCACAACTCCTGCCATGTGCTTATCTTTACTACAGATCAGGCCATTTCTTAGCCAGATTTAGCACTCCTGTTCTCTACTCTTAAGCAATTTTACCTATGCAGGTGGATATACCTGCTTACAATGCACTGTACAATGACACATTCAATTCCCAGAATTGTTGTTGGGTATAAAGGGACAGTTCAAGGCTTACACAAAGTAATGGCCTCTGTAGCCTCTCTTTTTCTCATTGCACACATGATCTAATCAATGGAGAGCACTCTGTTTTATGATCCTGGAAATAATTTCTCCACTCTGTTCTCTATTGCCCATGTAACCGGTAAAGAAAAAAATGTTTCAAGGGGCCTTACAGTTCTGTGCGTAGAGAGGAGCAAAGGCTCCTGTTTCCTTAATTTGGCTTCAGAGCATTGCCTGCACTTCACTTCCTTCCTTCAAGCAGAAACTGCCTCAGCCCATCAAGGAAGGAATCGTCTCCTGCCCCCAAACCAAATCAGATATTGATTCATGATCTTAGAGTGGTAACTAGGGTACTACTGACATTAAGCAGTATAAAGCATTCTGGACAATATATTCTGTACCACTCAACGACAGATGTATAATGAGGACTAATTATGGTAAAAAAGCCCACCACCACCAGCACCACCAAAAAAGAACCCCACAGAGAAAGGAAGTTGAGAAAGAGAAAACACATAATGATACATCCAGCTTTGGCATCTTTCAATGTTTTTCAATGAAGAATTATAGGGGCTCTTTCGTTTTTGAGCAGAGCTATCAAAGCATATTCACTTAGTCACAGATCGTTCAGCAATAAAGCAGTCAACTTGTTTTCATCTGCTTTTTCTTTTAAAATCATAACTACAGAATTACAGGGAGAAGCTCCTCCTACTTCTAAAGAAAAGAAGCCTTTAGAAAGCAGTCTCAGACACATAAACATTTTCACATCCCACTGGCATTCACAAAACATTATTTAGGGCAAACAAATTAGATTGGCCATCTTTTGCATTAGAGACAAAAGACTAATGGACGTCAAAAGCATCCTGCAGTCACAAGAAACACGTGTGACAGATGTTTTGAGAAACAGTGCGGCTTGCCGGATGGACCTGTAGATCAGCAGCCGTCTAAGCTCTATGTGGCCCGGCCAGGTCCCATGCAGGTTGCTCAGTTTGTCCCTGTGATCTCTCTGACCTTTGCTTTTCTCCGCTTACCAGAGGCACTCAGCCCTTGCAAGTGTCGTGGCAGCCTCTTTCACTACTGCCACCCATCTCAACCGGGTTGCAAAAGTGGAAGGCTGCTGGAAGTGAATAAACAGAATACACCACAGATGGTGGAGAATCACAGCTGTGAGCAGTTTATTGACCTGCTCAACTCAGCCACAATCTACAGTAATTGACTGCTCATTTATTAAACATCTGATTAATCATTTATTAACCCTCTATAAACTATTTAGAAATGCAACCTGAATACAGAGCGTGACGAAGGCTGTGGGGACAGATGCTTCTTATCTGCCCAACAGATAAAATACAAAACCTCTCCATGTCAAGAGGGGTGGCCTGATGGCATGGACCTGTTTTCCTTCCAGCAAAGCTTCTCCTCACTATCATGCCGATTTCTCTATAATTACACCAATGCAGCCACTCCTTCAACTCACCTCAATTTTCCAGATATTTAAATTGGACAACAGGTCCCAGCGGAAAATGCCCTTCTCATCAACTCCACTGAATCCATAACCAGCTGCATTGTTGACTGCATCTGCTGCAACATCAAATCAAAATGGGTCAAATCAGACTGCTAGAGGAGCTGTGTTTTCTTAGAAGTCAGTATGACACTAAACACACAATTAAGCCAGTTTTATAGCAATTAGCATCCTCTCCTCCAAAGAGAAGCTTCCTCTTGGCAAAGAGACACTGCTATAAGGTGACACGAGTCATTTCCTCAAGAGGAAAGACTAGCTACTCTTTGGGCAGAAGAAATAAAACAATAAAACAAAAATAAGACAACAACAGATAAAAATCACTTTTCCCTGTATGCTGCCTTTATTATCAATCTGAGATAGATGTATATGAGTTGCCATAAAATGAATTAGCACACTTGGATGTCACAGCATTTTCCAGAGTTCAGGAAAACTTCAGGTCTCAAAGACATGTTTACAATTTCTATTGAGTTCCAACACAGTTACTTTAATTGAGACTTTCATTCAGACTTCACAGACAAAGCCTTTTGCTAATCCTGTTACTCAGTGCCTCCCTAAGTACCTCACCATCTCTGCAAATCAAATATTGAGTAACTTCAATTACAGACTTAACTACCTTAAGTGCAAATAAAATCTTGGATAATGGTAGGCATTTCACATGCTGCAATTCTTGCTGTTTTCCAGGGCGCCAGTCAGCTGCCATCTCACTCAGCCTTGCCTGGGAGCCCTCTCATCACTGGTCTCAAAATCCTACTTTTAACGTGCCCCTGCCAGAAATCCCCTCTTGGAGCACTAAGAAAACATGAGGAAATTATTATCTCTGGATCACTAGGAGCAGCCAGCACCAAGGATTATTGGAAGCAAAAGGAAAGTGAAAATACAGGTAAGGTTTTTTCCTTCTAGATCATTTAGAAAATACAAGCCTGGTTAAGTTACACTTTAAAAAGGTAAGCATTTCTTTCCCAAAAATGAAAACTGACTTTGTTTTGTAAGTGCTATGCAGACAGGCACAAGCTCATAAAGGAATTCCAAAGCACAAAATCTGGGAGAGAACCTACTTTAAAGCAACAAGAGTAATAATAATAAATAAATAAATAAATAAATAAATAAATAAATAAATAAATAAATAAATAAATGAGCAACCTTCTCTAACCTGAAATTCTCCATTTTATTTTCCACTTAACTAAATGAGATAGATTTTACTGATGGAAAGAAAGGTCTCTATGCTTTTAATTCTCCCCCTGTTCGAAAAACAAACAAACCTAAAACATGACAACAAACAAAAAAACAACAATCCTGTCCAAAATTCTAATTAACTTATGGTAAGTGCCAGTGTCTTTCTACAAGATCAGTAACAAGCTGCCCTTTTTGCTCCAGTAGGTCCATGGACCACTTAGTGTTTCTTTGCCAAAAGCAAGAAATCAGAAATCCAGAGCCATAATGATACAGCAGACTTGTCATCATCTCGCCTCCCGAGCTGCTGCCTGCAGAGAAAGGTGTGGAGCACCCAAGAATCACAATTGTCCACTCTCAGGTTGCTCACAGAACCCCAACCTCTGCAAAGCCCAGCAGAGGTTTCCCCGCTGACACAACCAGCTCTGGTGTCTCGCTTTTACAGCTCCCTGGGTGCAGGCACTCAGTCCCAAACTGGTGTCATT
Organism: Pampusana beccarii; assembly: GCA_013399365.1. NCBI lineage: Eukaryota > Metazoa > Chordata > Aves > Columbiformes > Columbidae > Pampusana > Pampusana beccarii. Next base: position 46,964 of record VWYH01004462.1, on the reverse strand, counting down.
GCCAGTTAGTTTTGGAGCCATGTTCCCATGACTATCACTAATGCAGCAAGAAGCCGAATGTTCTGTCTTTCCATGGATCTGGAGGAATTCAGCAGCATGGCTCTTGCACAATATCAGTACTGTTCTTTTCTAAGGACAGGAAGCGCTTATCAGCCATTTCAGCAGGCACTTCTATAATGCCCTGGGCCATGCCACCCAGAGCTAAACTGTGAAAGGATAAAGCGTCTGCTGTTCTGCTGCCTGGACTGGCAATGTGAATAGTGGGGGCCTCACTGCCAGCATGCAATGAGCATCTTTCCCAAAAGCCCTAATTTGTATGTTATTTTTACGGTCTCTATGGCTTAGACACATCACAAATCCAAGTTCAGTTTATCTCTTCAATAATGGACTTTTAGCTAGCTATAATGATGGAGCAAATTGAGGCAACAATTTAACACTGGATCCCACAAAAATAAGTTTCTGACCAAGTAATTAAGTAACCAAGTTTCTGACCAAGTAAATTAAAAAAAAAAGGCCCAAAGCCTTTCCCATCCCACACATGCCAGTCCTGGCTGTCTTCCCTCGATCTGTCAGTTTTCTTCCCAGCAGTTTAATCCCAGTCTTGCAATGAGTTTCCCTGGCTCTTTTCATCCCATCTCAATGACGCTCTCCTCAGTTTCAGGTGTATGCATAGCTGGCTGGGTTTTCAGGATCTCCCCTGCACACAAAGACTTGTAATACCAGCAAAAAAATTCAGTCTCTCAATTTTCAGCCTGGCTTAAAGTGATTTGACACCTCACACATAGATGGGAAAGGTGACTTCTAAAAGGAAGAAGGTAAAAGACAAAAAGATTATTTTGACCACCAGTCTAGCTGGTTCCCAATAAAATAAATTTGCTTCTCTCTATAATGAGCCCTCTTCTTTATCTTCTCCTTTTTCTTGACAAGATTCTTGGGTCCTTCCCAACATCTCCTTCGTTCTCCTCTTTCCCCATGGTTCTCCAGTCCTTTCTCTTGACTGCTCAAAGCTAACACACACAGGATCACACAGTGCCCCCGAGGCAAAGCCTAACTTCAGCCCCCCAACAAGAACTACAGCTTTCTAATACAGATGCATGTGCTGAAGATGTCCCACAGGAAGAGAGAAGTCTGTTTGCATTACAACATACGTGTAAAGCCTGAGCCAGTGCGACCAATTTTAACCTCCCAACCCCACTGATATAAGTTGCAAATCACAAATAAAGCTTTAGAGGAGGCAAACCTTTTTTCCTAAGAATTCCCATTAAAATTATTTTTGCAGAATTACAAAGTTTTAAGTAAGAGGAAATTGTTCAGCAAGAAGCTGAAAAGCAGATTTGGTTCCAGAGGCAAGAGACGTCAGACAAGCTAGAGGAGATTTTATGCACGTTTTTCAAAACTTTTGACATCTCCCCACTTCAATGTGGTCCACTGCCTACAGGAACAAATGTACGTCTCCCAGGGGAACTATAAGTCTAGGGATCAACGTATTTTTTTCCCCCCAATGTTTCAGACCCCCTCCCCCACTTATGATCTTTTTTATTACCTACAAAAATAAGTGATGCAACCAGACTTACCTAAAGTCCATGCAAAGTAATACTTTGGTTTTGCTGCCTGTGTTACAACATACAGGTAACCAAGTCTTGACAAGAAGGGTGTTTTATCAAGAAATTCATTATCAATAATATATGCCATAGGGAAGTTCTTGGTAAGTGTCAAGAATAAAATGAGAGATACTAGTGTGATACACAGCTTGTACATCACTGCTCCCTAAAAAAGCACAAACATCAATGAAACATTCATTAGAGACATTTGCTTAAGGGAAAAAAAAAGGCAGTACTCATAACATACAAAACCAATGCACTTCAAGGACCAACTAAGTTAGCACTGACAAAGTTGATAATTAATTTAGAAGAGGTAACAAGGAAAGGCCACAGTCAAAGCTTTGGTTTAATTTGTCTTACTGAACTTCCTATAGGTAGGTACAAAGGACAATTAGAAGTCAAAACTGGTGATGAACTTCACATGAGAGTCCTACATTGTGTAGTGAAGGTCCTAAAATGAGAAATAAAACAAGCAAAAACCCTACAACGTAAAGGAGAGATCTTCCCTATATGGACTATCATCTCCTGGAACTAAAGACTGGATTCCTCCTGGAAGCCAAGAGCATTGGTATTCAGTACAACAGCTGGTCTTATTGCCCAGCTGCCATCCAGAGGTCTTGCTAAAAATCACTTGTCCGAAAGCATACATCTTACACAGCACACATACCTTCCCATGATATAGGGTATCTGCTATACCCTACTGCTTTCTGTCACCACTCCCTAGCTTTCTATATACTAATACTATCGACAATCATGTCAGTAGTTAGAAGATCAATTTCAAATACGTATCAGGAGTAAACTACTTGATGCAGTCAGAATTAAAAAGGTAAATCTAGCACTTGGGTACCATGTAAAAATTGACTTATGTTCTCAAAAGAGTAATAAAAGTGCAATACACTGTTGAAACAACAATGCATTTTTTTATCCCAAGTAGTCTTTTTATATCTTGATCATATTCAGGAATAAATTAACGTGCAATTGTCTTTAAATGGCTATGATGCAAATGTTCATATTCTCTGCTCACTTGCATCTAACACAACACAGGCTTATTCTGACCTCAGTCAGACTAATGTAAGTGAGAAGTAACACTACTGAAGTCAGTAGAAATACAACCATGTGCAACAGGAATCAGGTATGTTTAGGCACATTCAGAAGAGACATTTTGCACACACCCACATAGCTGCGCATTCAGTGTTGTTTCAAGGTAAGGGAGAGGAATCTACTTCTCACACTATGTTATCCTGCTTTACAAGCAGGTCAGTTTATATGAAGTTCTTAAGTAATATTAACAAAATATAAAATAACATTAGTGTTAATTGTGTATGAAAAATGACCTTCAAGTCATCTTAAAGCGTGAGAATCTCTTGCAAAGCACCTTTGCAAGCTACAGTTTCTGATTAGTTGTGATTCATGTACTTCTAACATCTCCTGCCCTACGGGTGGGATTTGACTTCTTTTTCTTTTTTTTTTTTTTTTTTTCCTGACATGTCCTCTTCTGTTTGGAGCTGAACTGCAACTTGTCATTGTCAGAACCTGCAGACCTTTCCCATTGCTGCACAAAGGACACTCATTAACCAATGACCCGTTTTGCAAGCCAAACGCATTTGGGGAATTCAAGAGGAAGACACTAGCCCCTTCACCCCGACCCTGTGGTAAAAACAGCAGCCACTTCAGAGAAAAAAAAAAGCCTCTGTAATCTTTATTAGGAAGATAACCCCAAAATGTTTTTTCTTCTTAGTTTTTAATTATGAGAAACATGTACAAAACTGCACTCTCCTGCCTTTCACAATAAATCTTTGCCATTTTAAAACTCACAGTTGGAGAAGGATCAGGAAGTCTGTCATAACCCTTCTGCTTCCAGTTCACTTCTAACAGTTTCATGTGCACATGCCTCCCTTCAATGAAGGCAATATAATCCTTGTAATTGCTGCAAGGCCCAGCTATGATGCTCATAAAATTGAGGAGATAGCTTAAATACTCCAGTAAAGAAGGTCTCGTCCTGTGAAAATCATCCACACACACCAAAAAAAAANAAAAAAAAAAAAAAAAAAGGTAAAACACAGCAAAGGTTCTCACGAATGCTTTTTGTTGTACTCTCTGCCTCAGTCCCCAGCTATCTCCCGTCACCCTCCCCACCAGCTGAAAGCTCATTAGATCTGTTTTACAGAAGACGAAGCGCAGCCTCTTTTATATCCCGGTGATGCCTGGCAGATGGCAGTCAGCACAAGGATAACATGGAAGCGCTTAAAATACAGGTGAATGAATGCTACTGATTTGAAAAGTTTTAATCTTCTTACTAAAACCATTTTTGTTAAAAACACTGAGAAATTTAAACACCCACTCCCAAACACATGGACTTGCACGGCTTGAACAGGCCAGCAGTACTAGGAGCAAGAAGTTGGTAACTGGTTTTGGACATCTGCCAGCTATATCGGGGGCCTGTATGGGCTGGCAGACCACAAGCTGAGTAACACTGGTCCCACCGAGCAACGCAATGCAGTAGCTTGTCATGTTGTGCAAACCACAGGGTGGGGAGCATTTAGATCAGGACTCTCAGGCCTGAGAGAGAGCTCTCACCCACCCTTCAGTTCAGCCTTCTGAAAAATGGGCAATGTGATGCGGGGACATAGAGGAAGAGAATGAAGAGGCATCCCGTCCTACTGTGCAAATAAAGGAAGTAATTGCCTGTATTGCATCACAAACAGGAAGAGGAACTAGGGAGAAAACACAAAAATCAAAAGACAGCTGAAGATGAAAGTCAAAGAGAGCCTATTGTGTTCATTATTTCCATTTTGCAAGTGCAAATCCCACAAGTCCTTTGGAGGGGGGTTTACACTAGATGTAAAATGAAGAAGATCTACTGTCCTTGCCACAGATCAGTAGGATGTAAAAAAAAAAAAAAAGATGCACAGGCCTCTCACTACCAGTGTAATTTGTAAATTGTTGGGCTTGCTTTATTTATGCAGCAGAAAACACCAACATTTCAATTCTGCAGTGAGATACATTGTGCTCTCCACAAATGTGCCAACAGTCACCATCCAAGTAAACGAGGACTCCCCAGATGAGAACAGAAACTAGGGCACAGACTTTCCAGACTGTCCAAGACACAGATGGGCAGGCATAAACCAAATACCACTTAAAATTCTTTCAGACCTAAACATAGATTTCTAGCCGAAAAACTAAGCAACAGTTAAACATTTGCTGTTGCCTACTTTTACTCTGAAGCGGAATTAGTTTGAATAAACAGTTAGCTTAGCCGGGATTTTCTGCATTCACCCTGCTGGTTATTGTAGATGTTAGTGCCTGAATGATACGTTCTCTGGTGAAATTTCACAGAAAGATGCAGCAAAAAATTTGGGGTAAGGGCCATCTTTCTGTCCTGCAAAACTGGGTCCATGATTTGGGCTTCTGAGCTCTACAGTAATATTAAAAATAAAGTCATTAGTTTCAATGTACATTCTGAACATGGGTGGGTGGAGAGACATGAGCAATGCACGAAGGAATGTACAGAGGATGAGTGAGAAACAAGAGCAGACCAAAACCAGGAGGGAAGACAAAAGGCTGTATTACCAAAGGGGATTTAAAACTCTTCAGTTATGACTTGTCTGCCACTGACACTTAAGGTATTGGCATGTACTTTTCTATTATGAGCTCATCTACTGTACAAGGAAAAAAAAAAAAGACCTGTTTGGTGAGAATTTGACTAGAATTAATCATATGGTCATAAGGGCCCAGTGCAGTTAAACATTATGCTGTCAGCTTTAAAAATAGACACAAAGCTATGGGTCACAGCAAAAGTTGTATGAGTCTCTCTACAGGATTTTTGATTTTCAAGAAATTACTCCCTTCTTACTTTTAGAAGATCACAGGCAGATTTTCTGATGGCTCAATCTTCTGCCTTGGAAATAAAAGAAATAATTTCCTCGGCCTTAAACAAACACTTTATGCTGAAAAGTAGTTATGGTTCTAAGACTAATTCTGTAATACTAATTATTCCTCTAAAA
>VWYH01004462.1:0-41344 GCA_013399365.1 Pampusana beccarii | reverse complement strand
AAAAAAAAAAAAAAGGAAAGAAAGAAAGAATTCACCTGCATCCTGCACTTGTATTTCGAGACAAAACAGAAGAAAAAGGCACTTTAACAACGACCAACATGCTGTATCCCTCTGAACAATGAGAAGACTAGTCACATAACTGGAAGGACTAGGAGTATTAATATTGTGGAGGGAGACAGGAAAAATAAAATTTCAGTGTCCCAAAATTATGGCAAAGAAAAGCAGTACTTGATGTGTCAGAGTCAAACCAAAATGGATTTTACTATGCAGTGGTTTGCTGATAGAGGATTATTCTACTTGAAAAAATAACATATCACAGGTAGGATGAAGACAATAGCCAAAAAAAGTCCATATAGTACAGTCTTAGCCCAAACGTAAAAGAGTTGATTCAGCAAAGACTAGTTTTGTGGAACGTGGAGTATATAGAGTGGAGTATATAGTCAATGGGATGTTGCCAAGTACTTCAGTGCTTTACTGACCAGCATAGGGTGAAAAAGGCAGAAGTCCTGGATTGAATAAATAAGGAATATAACAGAGAAACTCTTTACATGTAAGGAGGGCACTCATAGCAGCATTATGAAAACAAAAGTGCTCAAGCAGACAGAAAAAGCAGGTAGAACTTGTGCCTTATCACAGACTGGGAAGAAGCAGGGAACATTTTTGTGGCTGGGCCAATAAGCTGATCCCGGCATTGCAAAGGAAAAACAAACAAAAAACCACCAACAAAAAAAACCACCACACCAAGCCCAAACCCTAAACTTCTTTGGATGAAATGAAACACAAATTACTAGGGGAATTAAATTCTTACTTTACAGCAAGCCGATTTTGCTCAGCAGTGAGTTCCTCAGCTTGTCGTCCTATTCCTAGAAAGAAAGAAAAGTCATATTAGATCTTTCTGAAAGCCAAACAGTGAAACCTATGCCTGAAGCCTTAGGTTTGCATCCTACAGATAACTTTCTAAAGCCAAAAGCTTCAACACAAGCTACAACTGTCACAGGCAGTTGTGATACAGCCCAATTCCTAACTTTTAGGTCAAGTACATTCACGTTGCATGCTACCTCTTTACCCAGTTCCTAACTTCATTCCCTGTCTCACCCTCACTACACTTTGAGGAGAAGCAGCCATAGCATTCCCACAGACACAATGCAACTCGCCGTGCCACCAACTAGCAGCGACCCCCAGCAGCCTCTGCTAACAGCCCTGGGCTGGAAAAACCTCTATTCTCAGAAGCCGACGGCTCATTTAGGCACAAGCCTCCCGCTGGCTCCTTGGTGAGAAATGGAGCATTTCACAGCAGGAGGAGCGGGCAGTGGAAGAGAAACGGGCTCTCGGGAAACAGAAGTTTTGCTGGTGTGAAGGCGCAGCCTGGCTGCCTGCTGCTGGAGCAAGCCTAAACACACACATCAGCAATAATCTGGAATTGTACGAGGTCCGGGCTGGAAGGGTTGACCTCCTGTTGAGTGCATGAGACCTTTGGGGCCAGAGGTAGACACAGATTTGCTGTCCCAGGAAAACTATGGAAAAATCTGGTGTGATGGCCAGTGCATAAATAGACGTTGCTCTCAGCAAATACCTCAAAACCTTCACTCCGAAGCTTTGGCTGTACAGACTGCGAGGAATCCCACTGGCTTCAGCAGAACAACCCACCACAGGGTGAGTCACAGCACTTGATGCTGAGTGTTCATATATACATCTTCACAAGACCAGGGGCCTGGCACCAATCAACACTACTGTTCAAAGCGTACTGGCCATAATTACCAATATACACACACAAGACCCATTTCCTAAAAAGACTGCTGATAAGCTGTTCATTCCCATTCTCTCTCTGCTATTTCAGTTTGTAAATACTGGGAGGGCGTGAGTTCCAGGGAAACAATTAAGCACTTAATTACTTAAAGGACCAGGAATTTTGTTTGTCCGTTTCCACTTATGGGCAGCTATGTTAAATTTTTACAAACAGAGATTTGTCACTGATGCTTGAACAGCAAGTTGCCTCTGTTTGATCAACTGCTTCGTACATGGATGTTCACAATGTAATGAGCCTTTTCTATCATCATTAATCTGCTGGATTTGTGGTTTGCTTAAAATGCTCCTGCCTCTGCTGTTATCTTTTCCTTTCTGTCTGTTTGTTTACCTTCAATATTCTAGACGTTCATCTAGGCTGCACGCCACTGCAGCACGCAGTGGTACCTGAGCTGGCTAGCTTAAATAACAGAAGCAGAGAAGCCTCAGTAACACTAATGTCAGCGACAAGGTCAATTAGCCCACACAGAGCTTCAAGCTGCACCCATTATAGACAGCTAAAAGCATTAGACCCACTTGGCCTGAAAACAATGCCAGACCCTGCAGTCTGTGGTGTGGCCATCACCTAAATTCTACATGATAACAACTCCATAGAAGGCCGCTAATTCAGCCACCCACAGCTTATAACACCATGGGACTCGGACCATCAGAAGTTCACATTGCAACATCAGGAGACGTGAGCAACAACAGCACTGATGACATTTCTAGTCTTTGTGCTGTACTAGACTTAGGCATTTTACTGGGAAATAATAGTGCTCTTTGTCAAAGCCCAGCACCAAACTGAAGGCGAAGTTCTTTTGCTTACAACTGTGCTTCCCCCTGCACTGGCAAGAAGCTGTTGAATTCCATCTCTCACAACTCATGAAGTGTATTATCACTGAATATATCAGTGATCGGATATTTTTGCTACACTGACATTAAAGGCATGAGTTACATTAATGTATCAAATGCAACTCTCGATTTTTGAGAATCAAGAACAGCTTCAGAGAGCTTAAATAAAATGCACTGTAGTATCTAAACAGCAGATACTGTTGCTAGCCAAAATGCAAACTGGGCCCCAAGGAAGCAGAGCCCCCAAGGGAAGAACAGTCGTCTTTGTTACTGCAAAGACAGTTTGATCCTAGAGAACTGATCAGGACTTGATGTCTCTAGTTTTCTTCCAAAAGCCATTTTTCTTCTTCATTTGGAACAACTCACTGAACTACATTCATCCACTCCATAACTCAACCACAGAATGTGCTGGAATAAAAAGGCTGTCTTCAGGACATGCAAAGAGATTCCTCTTCTTACCATCATGTAACTGGCAAGCAAGTGTTGTGATCTTCTGTGTAATTATCATCAGCGGACTATAACAAAGACAGAAACAACAGTTAAATGTCTCATAATTCCTATTATTCCCAACTTCCTTACTGAATGTCTTTATCCCTTTAAAAGGCATAACTGTATTAGCAATGAGTGGAAAACATCCAATTAAAACTGAAGGAGGAACTCAAGCATAAGACAATTGCCTGGGCTCAAAACAACTCCACAGTAACTTGCACTGGAATTTTTAATTGCTAAGTGCACACAAAGCCTTATTTTATGTCTCCACATCCTGCAGAAATGCAAATTGTAATTCAGCAGAAATCATGCCACTAGGAAATACCAGCTTCTGCAGCCCATTGGGCTTCCTTTCAGGCAAAGACCAAATTCAAGCCCCAAATGGCACAACACTAGAATACAGCAACGCTGCTGTAACATAACTCTGGCTCTCCTTACTGTTAGTCTCCTATTGTCTGTCTCCTCAGTGCCCTAGAAAACCATCAGCTCTGCAGATACACATGCTTATTTCCCCACATGAATAGCCCTATCAATTAGGGCTACGTGCAAATACCAGAGTCAGCGCAGCAGAGTTTCCCACTTGCTTCTTGGCCATGCAACTGCCTTGCAACAGCCTGTCTGAGATGTCACATCTAACTGGGAGTGTTTGGCATGTGGGATCTGGAGCATCACAAAATCATGAGCTAGTTGTAGCTGAGCCACACTTACAGGCTACAACAACCCAGCAGCTTTGGGACCAACCTAACAAGCAACATAGGAATAGCCATTACATTCAATGGGGCTGCTTATATTAATATTTCTGTATCCAGCTTTACAGAGCTTCCTAGCCCTGCAGGCAAATGTGAGCTGCTACAGGTAAGGAATAGAAAAAAGGCAAAACTCAACTTGTTGGCATCAGGAGCTGGTCCCCATGAGGGTAAAGGACGTAGCCAGAAGCATTCAGAGGTACATAAGAAGAAAGATGGGGGCAAAACCATGGGGACAACTAACCAGTCCCTCACAGGCAGAGGCTCCAGAGCTAACTGTGGTCAACAACAGCTTCTAAGGGCTGCAGAGCCCTAAACACAAAACCCACCACTGAACACCTGTAATCAGGAAGGACCCATGGCAGGCAAAACGAGGGATGAGCACCTGCTACCGCTGCCTCTCCCCACCTCTCTGCCACTGGGGACACCAGCATAGGGTGCTCAGACCTCAGGAGACCTTCACAACCACAATAGCCAGGAGGCTGTAGTGGGTGATGAGGATACATCACAATTTTTAAAGCATTAATTGTGATGATTATATGCAAAATCAGTTCCACAGAAGAGATTTGTCTTCTCTAAGGATTAATACAATGGATTGCTTCTTGGTTCGGTGATAAATTATCAACATAAACCACACAGAGATTTCTGCTTGAACACAAATGTCTTCGACATGGAAATTAAAACCCAAGCTTGTGTACAGGCTATTTACAGAGTTTGACAGGTATATGGAACTTTTTTTAAGAGACATAGAAGATTACTCCAAATGTTATGGCTGTTCACTTTAAACATTGTAATATAATATATTTTCTGGAATCCAATGAAAGAAGAAAGCTGAAGGCTTTTTGGTTTTAGTTTGAGCACTGTATTTTCCCCACTGATTTCACAAGGTGAGAAAGAAAAAAAAGCAAAAGTTACATTCAATGATATCTCTGATTCATATTCTGCCAAGATTTTCAAGACATTCTGAATCATCCTCAAGTAAAATTGACCTACAGGTTCCAATCAAATGCAAATCCAAAGGCTAAGATAAACTGTTTGAAATCTGATTATCCCACTATGATAAATCAAACTGATTTTCAAGATAATTAATATGCTGAACATGGTAAACACAAGAATACTGGAGAAACACATTCTTTCATGGTAAGTGGTCTTTTTCTTTAATGCTAAATATGGCTGATCTTTTTTCAAGAGTCCACATATAATTCTGCATGGGCAGATAACTTGCATTTTCTGCCCAAAACCAGACAACATGTAGTATCAGCAAATTTCTTCATCAGAAACTACTTTTATTGTTTCAGCAGTCTCTACTTGAAATGTCAGCAAAAAAGCTTGCATATAAAATCCAGAACAAGCTTAAATATACACAGGTCTGGAATACAACCACAATATAAGGATTTGTTCAGCAGCTCTCTTTGGGTCATTCTAATTGTTATTCCGATTCATCTTTCAAGAAGAGTTAGTTACAAGCTATATTCACCATTAACTTGAACATACTATCTCTCAAAATAGATTTTCCCAATCAGACAAAATTTAGCTTTGCTTCAAAGATACACAAAACCCAATCCATAAGCACACGAAAGCAGACTTTTTAATCCTTAAGAGAGACAGAGGCTATCAGTGAACCAGCAGTTCTACTGCAATAAACACAGATTTTAATTTTATCAGTGCTTGACCTTTTAGCTTTACGGGTGAGCACTAACACTTGTTACAAATTGGTGCAATTTGCTGCATATGTTTCTTATGGCAAGCACTTTATGCCAATATTGAAGTGGGTAACTTTAAACCTCAGGCTCAGAGCCAAAACCATGTGCCTTTAAGTGCCTAAATTTAGACACTTGTCTTAGAAAATGGGGCCCCCACCATAAGCCAGAGAGAACCAAAACACAAACAATCCTGATGTGCTCGTTAACTGGGGGAAGCAGAAGTGCAGCCTGCACTAAAGTCACACAACATATAAACACAGAGAAGAGAAAGGTTCTCATCTATATTAGGACTCCATCACCTCATTGATGGCACATTGTAACCCAGCAGAAAAAGTCAGTCTTGTGCATTTTAATCAGAAAAGACAGACAGTCTGCCTCCCTCAAACCACAACTCCAGAGAAGACAAACGAGCACAAAAGTGACGTTGCTGACACCATGGGTGGGAGGGAGACCCACAAAGTGCATCTGAGACACCCCCAGTTCTCTCTCCTGCCATTCATCATATTACACATCTGCATATCTCTTCTACACCCTACTTGGGAAGGCAGAAACCTGCTGTACAGTGGCAATGGGATGACGCCATCTAAGTCTTTCACAAGGTCAGTATCACTAAACACTTCACACAAAGGGTGAGCAAGGTTTCAGGTGAACAGGGAGCACCTTCCTCCTCCTTCACCCATCTATCATTCCCCCACTGACTTCATCTCACTGGGGGACTCAGCCTTCACTGCAGCACAGGGCAGAGCACAACAAAGCAACGGCAGTGCTGGAGCTCTGGCATCCCCTGGCTCCCCTTTGGGGTGTGGGCCTCCCCTCCCACCTTCTGTACACCCACACTTGTCCCACTCCTCCCTGGGGACTTACCAATCTCTCCTCATCATGCATACACACATACAGCACGTCTAAGATTTGTTTCTTCAGAACGAAAGACAGTCCTTTCCCCCATATTCATAGAGCAATGCATGAGGGCACAAGTCCTGAATCAGTATTAAAAATTAGATAAGAAAAATACATTTAATTTAGGGGGAAAATTAATATAATTATTTCCTAAATGCACATGTGAGTTTTGATTAGTAAAACTTGGCAATGTCAGACTACTGAATGGTCATTTTTGTTCAGCCTTTCAGGTAACCTCTAATTTTAAACAGCAATAAAACACTGAGCAAGTTAACATGTAGAATACAGCATCATATCACATACAGTCAACTGTCTCTGACGTGATATTTTAAACCTTTGACTCTACTACAAAAAGCCAGAAGTGCTACGAACAAGAAGAGGAATTGATAAAGCTATAAAACTTCCAATAATCATTCTTCCTCCCAGATTTTGAGAGATGCACAGGTTATTTGGACTGAAGCAAATTATTAGGATGATTTTTAAAATAAAGCATACCTACTATGCTTGCATTTACAGAAGAAACATGAAAATTTACCCTTAGAAAGAGGGTAATAAATAAAACACATATTTAAGAAGCCCAAATGACTTGAACTCAATCATATTTGAACACCTTCCAATCGCTTTGCAGCTGCACACTGAGAGTTATGATGCTACATCCTCTACATCCACTAGTTAGAAACTAGCACAGAATTAGATTTACCTGGGGTGTGATTTTTTTTCCTCCCTCTGTTTTATGTATTAGCTAAGAGTTTTATCTCAAGTTGTAGCTGTGTTGTACCTCCTACACACAAACCATAGTGGCCAAATTTTAATTTAAATAAATAATTAAATAGTGCCAGAGAGTTGGTATGAAATGGGAAATTTCAACAAATTAAAAAAAACCCAAAACTCTCTTTAGCTTACATTAGATACCTTGAAAAATAACACTAGACAAAGATGCAACAGAATATTCAGTAGAGGGTTTTACCTCCCTAATTAAACCTTCCGAACGAAAACATACCAGTTAATATCATTTTTAAACATGGCTTGCCTCAACGTAATAAATTTGCCCAGAAGCACAGGAACTAAAGATGTCAGCAGATGTCAGCCTGCTGTGGGGATCCTCCCCATATCACAGGCCGGCTTCTGCACTGAGCGAGCTTCGATGCTTAGTAGAGAAAAGACATCTACCAAGCAGAGTCTGCCTGACCTTAGGTAATCCTGTGGAAGAGTCTGGCACACACTCACTAGAAATAGTTTCCACTGACCCGATTTCACTAAGAGAGGAGGTGGAGCCAAGAGGCTCACTGCAGGCAAGCCTCCAAAACAGCAAACGTTTATCTCAGGTTTATCTCCTTTGCCCTGAAGTCACAAGGAGAAGTTCACGCAGTCGCACTCTGCTACAACATTAAACATGCTGCTGAGGGGACCGCCAAGCCAGAGACACCACGACAGTCTCACTGGCAGCGGGCTACTTCTGCTTTCGACAGGAAAACGAAGTGCTGAAGCACACAGAGGAAACATACTTCACGAAACACATCACACCTCCAAAGTAACTTCATTTTTTTTTGGTGAAAGCTCCCAAAGAGCATTTCTTACACCTCCACGATAGGAGCATTTCATTTTAAAGAGTATTTGCTTCTGGAGACGTGTCCTGGGATGCACTAGATGCATGGAGTCAGTAGCAGTGACTGCCTGCTTGAACTTGGGCTCTTTCCCACGTTGCAGCTCTTGCAGGGCTTCTGTGTCACCAGTGGCAAGTGATCTTGGGGCAGTTTCAAGTGGACAAACACCCGGTGAAGCAGCCAAGGCATGAGCAGGCACAGCAAAGAGACTGACCTTCCCTTGCCCACCCTGCACATGCCCTGCTGAGCCACCCCGAGGGACCTGCTGCAGAGCACAGGTACCCAGAGCTGCTGGAACATGCATTGCAGGCAACATATTGCACTTCATACATTTAAAAAAATTAAAANAAAATTAAAAAAACACCACCCAAAACAAACAAACAAAACTGAACTCACAGGAGAGTTAGTATTTCTGCATGGTGTTTTATAACAACACGGTGACAGAGTACATGTATGTTTCCATCAGCAGATGTATTTCCTTTGTAAAAAACAGCTGTTGTACCTTGGTTCCTTTCCTTTGTGGTTGATAGTAAGCCACTGAGGGGAAAAACCAGCAACAAAGCACTAACCACTCGAAAAAATTCACTGCCTGATGTGACACTTGTTACTAAATTATCTGCTTCTATGGTGTTTTGAGAGGGCTCTTTCGCTGACCATCCCTTTCTAAGAGGTTTGCTGAGAATACTGCAGCAGTTCTGCATTTGGGATAGAGTGAACACATACAGACATCCATTCCTTCTAGACAGTGATGTCCACCAGAACACTCACGTAAGAGGTACAGGTTTGACATCTGTAGGGAGGAAAACCGCTCGAGTCTCCCTGGTAGTTCAGCTCTAATCTCTCAAAGACCAATGGAAGGCTGAAAGTAATGCCGATGCGTGTGGTGATTTTCATAAACTGAGTTTCTTTTCTGTAAGGTATGGCACAAAACCACTCACATACGCACAATCATTCCCTGACATTCACTAAATGAGCTGCAACATTAGGAGATGTTGCTCAGACACTGCAAGGATTCAAAGAGGAAACCAAAAAGCTCTATGGTCTTAGTTGAGCAAAGGATTAAAGCAGATACAACGTCATATGGATGAGGACTCCTCTGAATTCCATCCAGATGATCTTATGCATATGGCACTTGTTCATGTAGTTTGCTAGACTCTAACCATATCTGTTACTAGTTTCCAAAAATCCCAGTCAAGTTCCCTTCATTTAAACCAATTTCTCCCTAAAGCTATAATATTACTATAATCGGGCTGAGCCTGTGATACAAATAAAAAAACCCCAAACTGTACATTAGAATTACCATTTTTATAAAGTTGTATAGAAACCAGGCAACTTACCAGCATAATCCTCTTAGCATAAAGAAGAAATAATAGAGAGAAAAAGAGAAAGAGTTATGATTTAGTTTTTCTAGGTACAATGTATAAATGCCATGGCAAACCAAGCAAAATAAAATATGCATGTTTCTAAGACTGATTTGAGCTTAGGGGGAAGCACAGCATTCAGTTATTTTATAGTTAGTGTTCAAAAGTGAATAGTTTTCTATGAGAAAGTAGTCAAGATAAAATTCCTAAACTATGTCACTGCATTTTTTGAAAAAATATGAAAGAACTTCAATAAAATACATGTACTTTACAAAAAAGTAACTAAAATTAAAGTGCAGCAAACCGGAACTGCTTTTCATAAAAACCTGCCATGTAGTTATTTTATTTTTTTTTTTTTTTAAAAAAGAGAGTTTTCACCCAGTACTATGCAATGCATAAAAAACTCTTAAATCTAGAAATTGCTGCAAGCAGCTTGAGTACAGTTTTGATTGTGGGAGTCAGTAACCAAACCTACCCTTTGCACAAGTTAGAAGAATTAACTAGTCACCAGTAGGGAACAAGTTCCCTTAGTTCTTAACCTTGAAGTGATGAGTCACAGTTTGATCTTCCATTTTCCAGTTTACCTAAGACATGACTCAGAAGTTACCTTGTTCTCTCCATCTCTACTTCCGTTTTACAAGCTGTGCTCTCAAAACAGGGGAACTCCAAACAAATAGGTCAATCAACTATTACTATTACTAAAGAACAAAAAAAATACATTTGCAAGCACACATCAAAAGGGTTGTGCATGCAAGCTCCTGGGTGCACAAAGCAGGCCAAGAGAGCAAATGAGGTATGCCAGCTTTCCGCACTGACACAGGGAAATGCTCATTTAACATCTGGCTCGTCACTTTAGGGAACCGGCACTGGAAATCTGATGGCACTACAACCAGTTACGTGCCTTTTTGATGCAGATTAAAGCTTCCTCCTTGCAGTCACATATCACCAGAGACTTACAGGATACCAAGACTTCAAATACAAGTTGGCAGATGACAGGATTTATCTTCTCTCCTAAAGGTTCCCTTAAATCCAGAGTTTTGCCTTCTCAATGTATATGCCCAGCCATGTTTGGCCAAAAAGGATGGGAGGCTGGAAGGAGATGGACATTGCTCCATAGATTCTGTCTCTGTTGTTTCTAAGGGAGAACTTTAAGGGCATCCTTCCAGCCAAGAGCCTGTTTGAATGCTCCCCTATTACCACATGCAACAGATGTAGAACCACCAAACATGGCAGAACAAGCAAGAGAAGGTCCAGTTGCTGCTCATACATGGTAAAACTGTGGTCAGGGAGTATATTTTGTGTCTGTGGGTTACCATATCTGTTTAGGTATCTGCATAAAGCTTCAGTGGGCACATATTATTTACAGCTCAGGAAAACAGGTTTTAAGAAAGATTTATGATGCTGACGTGGGCTTCAGCACTTTGGATTGAAAGCTTTTATTAGTACCACTAAAATATTTTTATTTATTCTTAGTTTTTAAAATACACCATGAAGATGTAATTCACATCCATACTTCATTTTCCAGTTGTTTACTGCTTGGCAGTTTTATGTTTGACTGAAGTTTAGGAATTAGTTTATATCTTGAAGCATCAGGACAAAATCAAATAACAGAGTAAATTCAGATATTATTCTTTAAGTACTATTATTATCCTCAAGTTCATCATTAGATATGAGTAGCTCCTTTTTCATCAAGAGTGCAGAAAATGCTACCTAGTCTATAACGTAAACAACCACCATTCGTCTTCTTCTACCCCAGTCTCAGCTGGATCTTTATTAACTTTCTTCAGAGAGACAGCTAATATGCTTCACAGTGCATTTCTGAAGGCACTATTCAGAAAAACATGCTCTCTTACATTTCTGTCTCTCTCTTGTACACACACACAGAGCTATAGCATTCCAATTCCATTTATAGGCTTCTTGGTATGTCATGCTCTTTCAAGACATGCTTTCGTGTATTAAAAGAAGTGCAGAAAAAAAAATATAAAGCTAAGTTTCTCTAAATGTATGAGTTGCCATTTCTGCCCCCTCCTCTAATAAAAACTCAAACATCTCAGAAGAACCTTCCCCCCTTAATTAAGTGCTTAAACCTACCACCTCACACAAAGACACATGCACACAGACAGCAAAACCCTTCAGTGTCCTACTCTATGCCTATAAGACAGAGCCTTGGAAGAGGCATTTACAACTTACTGTGCAGTTTACAGAAATTTTTCATACTACGTTACTACTTACTCTGTATTCAGACATTCGATTAAACAACTGGAATACAGATTAGCACATTGTTTTTGAATCATGCAAAAGCATACCTTCACCTCATAAACACAATATATAGGGTTTGCTGTCTGTAATTTTGCAAATCATCCTCTACTGCTTCAGCAAAATCAGAGACTACAGTAGGTATGAAAAACACTGTTCCACAGAAATGCACGGCACATAAAATTTGTGCTATTTAAACAGCAGCCACAACCTGCCGCTGCAAGAGAACCCATAAGACCAGTGCCGACAGCAAAAGCTGATCTCATGTCCCTCTGCCCAGGTCACCCACCTCCCAGCTCCCCCAGCCCCTGTCCAAGCCCTCCCCTCCCGCCTGCTGCAGTGCCTCGGGTAGGAAACACCTTCCAGTTGGGGCATGGAGGTAAATCAGAACAGGAGAAAGGATGACCCAGAGCTGAATGACTGTGCCCAGCAAGGTGGGAGGAGAGCAATCCACCCCATCTCTCCGGGGAGACCACCAGGGACCAGAGCACCAGCTGCATTGCTCACCAAGGCTGCAAGTGCTCCTCCAGCACTGGTGAGTCACTGCACAGGCTCATCCTCCCAGGCTGCTCTCAGTGGAAATCTAGCTAACCAAGTTCTACCTTCCTAACTAGATAGTGCCTACCAAGAAAACAGCAGAAACAATGAGTCAGTGCAAAAATCACACAGTGTTTATTCCTTCCTTGTAAAAAAGTAGCCTTAGAAAAAGCTTAAGGGAAATAAAATTGCAGGTACCCCCCAGATAACATAAAAATTATTCTCAAAACATACTAAATTTAACTAATACAAATTGACACAGGACCCACCTTGCAGACTCACTCACCCGGAAAAATCTGTAGTGAGAATACCATAATGAAATATGTATATTCGGCTTATGTGGCACAATGTGAGGTATCCCATAGATACGACAAAGGAGTACCTAAAAACACAACATACAAAACACATAGTTACCAACACAAGTACCAACAAGAACTAGAATCACTCACACTGGGCTTGGGCTTGTTCAGCAGTAGAGCTTGATTTGTATAAATTAGGTTGTTAACAAGTCTGAAGCTATGTTACAAGATCTGGCAGATGTTTTCAAAGAGGACTGATGGTTTAGTGTACTCAGCTGAAACATTATGGAGTTGTCTCCTCACACTAAGGGTGGGGAAAAAAGAAGAAGTAGGATGACTTCAAGTTGGGCATTTCTATTTCAAAGTTCCCAGCCTCATATATTATTTTGAAATTTCTGTCTGACTCAAGTATTTGAAACCAGATGATACTCTGAGTGTTGCTGAAGTTATCCATCGCCTTTTTTATCTGTAAACACTCTTCATTTACCTGTATAACTCTTCTTCAGATCTACCAGAAACTAAAACACTTAAAGGTATTTTTTCTCTTCTGATTTTGTATAAAGGCAAATAATGATATGCAGTCTTACGTTTTCAGCTCTAAATACTGAAAGGTGCCCTTTTCCAGAAGAAGCATTCCTTAAGTGGAGCTTGACAAATTCACTCCCTGTTTTTCAAGATGATCGCAAAATTATGTTAGGCAGGAAAGGAGTGTGACTCAGTCTTAAGAGTTGAGAGGTCTGAGGACTGGAGGTGTTGCAGCATCTCAGTGGGGCAGGCACGGCCTTTGCTACAACTAAGCTCTCCCTGTATTCACCCGAGCAAGAAAGAGGACACTGGGGAGGTAAGAAGCAGGTGGATATTCAGAAACAAGACTGACAAATGAAGCAAATTAGACATTGCAACAGGGAACTGGGGCAGCAGAACAAAAGGCTAGCATCACATGGACAGGCCAGGACCAGGTCTGCCTGTGTCCCCTGCATCAGGAGAAGACAGCCACATGGAGGAGCAGATGCGAAGACCTACAGAGGAATGAAACTGCACATCCTGCACACCCAGCAGAGCTGAGACACAGGAGGTCAGGCAGGCTGGTAGCACACATTGCCAAGTGGGGTCCCCCCAGACCCGTGGAAAGATTGATCATGGTGGAGATCTAAAGGTGAAATCACACAAGAGGAAAAGTCAGCAGACCTCTGAAAACGATCCAGGCCTTTATAAAATCATGGCTGGCTTTAAAAGAAATGAGTTTTTCCTCCCTGAGGACTAATAAACTGCAGTGTGAGTGACAGTGATGGATCGCAACGCAACCTGCAGGTCATGTGGCCCACAGCAAGCAGCTGGATGAAAAGCAGGCTGAGTGGACACAACAGCTTCTTCAGGAGATTCAGAGCAGAATTTATCTTGTTTTATCTCAGTCAGGCATCCAGTCCAGCCTCAATGAGGTCCTTGGGCTCCCTCTCATCAACAGAAAACAGCAAGCTTTCCTTCAAAAGCAAGTCACCCAGCTCAGACGTATAACGGTGATAGATGGGATAAAGCATCTAAAGCAAGCCTCAACGCTTAGTGTAAAGCACCTAGATCAAAAGAGGGGTGGGTAGGAGAGAGATACAGAATTGCTGAAGCAGCTGGAAGCATTTCTGATGCTGGATTAATTTGTCCATTTATAGGCCTTGAAGGTTTTTGGCAGCCTCAACAGAGAGCAAAGCAACAGAAAATAACCAGGGAAAGGACCATTCAGGTTAAATTATGTAGTTTCTTTATTTCATTTATTCACTTCCACTTGCATTTTGGAGGGAAAAAAGCCAAGTCTTGGAGCCCCACTATGAAGGATCTAATGCTCTTACAGGCCTTCTGTATGAAGAGGTCCAGCCTTTAAAATGGCATTTTTCAAGCTTATTCTCAAGCAGCTTGAATACACTGTTATTTTGCCAAAACTAATAACGTGGATGTACTTTGAGTCTCACTGCTATGGCTAGTGGAATACAGTAGAAAAGACCTAACCCAATCTTCCCAGGCCTCCTAAGGTTTGTCAGCATGTTGGATTGCTATTTCATATTGATTCAAATCAAGATGTGTCTATCTTGCAGCAATGACATTACATGAACCTGCTTAATTTCTGTTCAGTGTACAGCTATTTTTTCCATTATAACTAATTTGCTAAACAGTAAGAGTGAGGGGTTCTCCCTCTGAAACTGTGCCAATTTCCCTACCACCTTCTCAGCTTCTCCAGGAAGACATAAGTACGTATTGGATGATTCCCTCCACAGATTTGATTCCTCTGACTCACCATGAGTAACTCCTGCATTTTTCCCAAGTCATGGGAAGGGACAATGTCCAGGTGACAAGTAACACACATTTTAGCACTTTTTCTTTCTGGTCTCTGGATGGCATTTCTTTCATAAATATTGTNAAAAAAAAAAAAAATTAATTACCTCTGGACTTCTGGCCTTTGCACTCTGTGAGGGGGCAGAAAAACTCTCCTTGATTCACACTTGCCTTGCTGGTGCAAAGTGCTAGTGACTGCTATAGACAAGCCTGTCACTTAAGGTTCACGTTTCTAAACAATCCTAGATGAATCATAAGTGATGGTTCCCATTTGGTCATCAGAGAGGAGTCACACTTCAGGAAGAGATAAAGAAGGGGAGACAATTATCTGAGTATTAGACCCTTAGACAGCCCTGGCCCTGAAGAGGAGAGAAGAAAGGGTTTCCATTTCCCAGCCCACACTGATGTGGATGTGGGCATTCAGCAGCAGCTACAGAGACAGCCACACAATGGAGACAGAAATCAACTGTAACACACCCACAGTATTAACCACATGCTCTTACGGAAGCCAATGCAAAAGGAAAAAAGTAGGAAGAACAGTCAGCTCATCCTTCTAGCCTCCTATAAAGAAGCAGTTTTACAAATTAAAACTCCTAATTATGCATATTGATGGGAAGCAAAGAAGTCCACCTACACAATTTTAAAAACTCCCACCTACTGACCTCTAACAGAGAGTATGGTACCCACAGGAGAAGGTTCAGTGACTGAACAGAGAAGTTTTTCCACATGAACTTTCTCTTACTCAGTAAAAGAAGCAGATGTAACTACCATGTAGTTTTCATTTTCATATGAAAATTCTTTTTGTCTTTTAGCCAGGAAGGCACTCACTTGATAAAGCACTTTTAGAAGTCCTAGGTGTCTTCCTTCCTCTGAGACGTGTATAGGGAAAAGAAAGATCCCATGGTTAAGAACTTGTCATGATGCTATAAGCTTCTGCTTCAAAGCAGTGACATTTCTGGTACTTTCTACCTTTTCAAGCTCAAAGCCCAGTACCAAATGCAAGACTTAATTTCATAGATCACAAAGTTAAGCTGCCACACAGTATTTGAACTACCTAACTCAAGAATAAGTGGAAAATACCTGAAGGCCAAACTGCAAGGGGAAAACACATTACAAAGGATTAACAAAAGTGATCCTCAAGTACACAACACCAAGGAGAATATGACTTTATTATGTTTAGGAAACCAGAGGTTAGGGCATAAATTGTTAAGCCTGCAAAAGCTGACTTTTGAGGCCAGCAATTTCATAGCAAAATGCAACATGTCAATGTAAAAACCACAAATTGAGATTACAGCTGTTTCTGTAACCGAATGGACAAAGCTCCTGCAAATAATTGGGAAAGGCAGAAAAAAAGAGAAGGTGGCCCTAAAAAATCCTCATGCATCTCCATGAAAGGAGAGAAGTTGTCAGTGGGGCAGCTCCAGACTTGCAGCCACATCAGCTCACCTGTGGATGTTGGGAATACTCGCCGTACTCATAATGCCATAGCTCATCATCACCAGGACAAAAAGATGAATGGAATACCTTGAAAACAACAAAGTGAGTATTTAGATAATTTCTACGTGACCTGAAAGGGTAGCTGTTCAGAGCAAGGGAATATTTTTCCATACAAATGCCATGAATGCCACGTCATATCATGGTATCAGTAAACATGGATTATCACAATGACATCTTTATACCCTGAATATCCTACATAGGTTAATACTATCAACTACAGATTGCCAATGTGTTTCGTTCGGAGAAAGAACAGCCTGGCACAAAATGCTCATTCAAACTGGATGGACCTTTTCCAAAAGAGGTATCTTCACAGCAGACTGGTTTGGCTTTAACTTCCAGAACAAACATTACAGATTAAATATTTCACTTACAAATATTTTCACGGCTCATTTTACTTTGAGGGTTTGGGACAGTCATGCTGGCTAGGATTTTTTTTTTTTTTTTTTTTTAGCATAACATAGAAACTGCCTTAAGACTAAAAAGATGTAATCAAGAAAAGCCAATATGAATTTTAAAAATATTTTTACCCGAGCCTCGTCTACATGGTGACTAAATACTCACCACCCAAAGCAGAAGACAGCAAAGTATATTCCAAAGAGGGTGGCAAATGCATGGCGAACAGCAGAGCTGGCATGACTGGGACCCAAGTAAATACGAAACCAAAATGCAGCCAAAAGTGCAAACAGCTGACAGGCTACAAAATTGATCTGTAAAAGACAAACAAAACACAAAATGATTGTGATTCATGGATGACAGGGGGAAGGAGTCTCTCCATTCTCACAACAAGAAAGAGCAGAGCCAGGAGAAGAGGACAGGGGAGTGAGCACAACGAATATTTTATTTCTTAGCATTCTCACTTGTGAGACGAAGAGGTAACTTTCCTTGGCCAGCAATGGATGGGATTAAACAAGCATGTAGCCACCCAAAACCTCAGACAGAAGAGCAGGTACAGGCAGGTTCTCCCTAGGGCAGGGCTCTGCTCCGCTGCCAGCCCAGGCCAGGGCAGGGACATCACCTCCCTTCTGTCCTCCTGGTGGGAGACAGAGGCCAGGAAGCAGACAGGTACTCCAAAGCATTGCCCCGGTGCCTGACTTTCTTCACAAAACCCAAAACAAAGGCAAAACCAACAATCCTGATGTGACGCTGTTTCACAAGCAAGAACTGGACAGACTTCTTAGCTGAAATGCTCTACTCCACAGCATCCTCCATGCGGGCCTTTCAATTTACCAATTTTTGCAGTTTGAGAGTGCAAATAAAACAACTTTGCTCTACCATCATGCAGACAACTAAAGGAAAATGCTCCTCAATTTTTCTTCGGCTACCGCGTGTCTCTATAGAGCATGGGAAGCAGTTTGGCCCCATTGTAAGGAGGTGGAGACGGCAGTAGGAGCCCAAGACAAGCATATGCTGAGGGCAAGCAGTTCATGACTAGAGTCTACTCCTATCAGACACAAGGACAAGCAAAAGCTTTGGTATCCTTAGAGCAAAACTGGCACCAAGCTGCCTCCTTCAAGGCACCTTCTCTTTGACAAATTGAGCAAAAATTCCGAAAGTCAGAATAATGACAGAGCTCAGGAGCTGTCTCTGACAGAGGAATGCAGCAGTAGGCTATGAGAGCCTAGATCCTAGGTGGCTGAAGCTAAATTCATTTACTCTGCTCCAGTCCTTTTCGTTTTTTTTCTTTTTTTTTTTTTAATAAAAAAAAAAACAGAATAAAACAAAACAAAACAACAACCAAAACAGAAAGTCTAATTCACTCTGACTTTCCAGCAGGAAGTCATCCTAGAATGAGTAAAACTAAATAGGCTGCATCACTTAAGCAATCACACAAATAAGAAGATTATCCAAAGCTATCAGTCCAGGCCAGGATGATATATTTCACTCAGAAATTCTCTGACATGTTGGCTGTCCAGAGGCGATGGTCGGATTCGGCCAGGCTTCTTGTCAAAAACATTTACAATGTGTTTAACATGACACTACAGCCCAAAACTGCTTTTATTCTGGTGGAGTATATCCAAGGTGGTGCTGTTCAAGCGAATGCTTTTAGTAAAGGTTTGTTGGCTACACTGTTGCAGTTCCTTTATTTCAGTGATGCAGGCACCCATGCAATAGAATTCGAATGCTTAGGTATGCTGAATTTTAGTTCTTTGGGGCGACAATATTGATTAATTTTTTGTTCATGTAAGCAACCAGCATTTATAATAGTATCACAGAACTATACACAAAAGCAATTCATTAGCAATGTCTTATTATGACAACACTTTACACTTTATTTAAATAAGACAATTCTTATTTTCCGTGCAAGATTTAGAAAGAGGAAAAAATTGCACTGGTCTCACAAAACCCAGATGCTGTAGTACAAATTCCAAATTCTCATCTGGTCTATTACCACACAGTTACACTCAAAACTCCCACTTTCCCTCCTCACACAGCCAAAGGTACCATGGAAGTGGCTGGAGAGAGGACATTCCCGACAGAGCTTCCCCAGTTGCATCCTTTCTGAGCAAGTTTCCAAGACTGATGGATGTCAATTCACTGATGCCAATTCAGTAAACCTTAATCCCGTCTCAGCCTGCTCCCAGTTAGGTTCATACCAGTACATTCAGTGATGCTCAACTGTGTGGTATGCAGAGCCCCTCTGGAGGAAAGTGCAGAGACTCCAAGAAACCTGATGTGGCTGATTGTTTAAAAGACAATACTCCCTTTCTGTGCAGCATCACTCATGGAAGCTTTATACCACTAAAAACCATCAAGATAAGCAAGCCTTTGCTTTTTACTTTCATCCAGTTCTTGTATGTTCAGTTCAACATTGTTAAAAACGCTGGGACTTCAGAGGCTCATGCGAACAGCAAAGTGCAAGATCCCAGCGCAGGCACACTTGTGGTAGTATTTACATAGGTAAGGCAGGTAACCCCAGCAGCAGCAGAAAGCAGGCAGCAGAGACTGCATCACAAGTCAACACGCAGCACAGAACAGCACAGCAGCCTTGCACACATATGCTGTTGCTTGCCTGTCCTATCAGTTCTTTTGAGCACGTGTTACGTGTGATACTCGGATTAAACTTAGCACAGGTACACAAGCCAGGCAACTATCACATCTTCGTTTTGTTTTGCAAATTAACCAAGATGATTTCTTCTCTGTGCTGTTTTTGCAGGAGTTGGGGTAAATCCTTGTATCAGGATAAAAGCAAAAGTATACACTAGCCTTACATTTCAATCAGCCTTCAATCTATAATATATGGGTTGTTTCTGCACAGCAGCGAGCACCACAGATCCGATGCACTCAGCAAGCAATGCTTTCAGAATACTAGTTTTCATCTCCCTTTTTTGTAATGAATTAAGTTAAAAAGTACTTTACAGAGGAATGGCTACAGAACACCACTAGAAGTTACAGCTTTGACTCAAAAACCTAGAGATTAACCATCCTTTTAAGGATCTGTAAATGACAGTGACAGTGTGGAAGAGACACAAGCACACATTAGGATTCCTGAGTGTCATTTGAACATTATGTGACCTACCACAATAGCATAAAGGAAGTGAGAAGGCTGCACCCAGTGCATTGCTTGGGAGATCGACTCCCAGATAGCAAAAAAATGCAGTCTGAAATGCAGAAAGATAAGACTTTTGCTCACCGGCTGAGAACATTCATGCCTTTGCCCTCCTGAACTGCAGCCGCCGTAAGTCTTCAGCAGCTTTCCAGGTTCTGCTCCTCCATGGCCACATTTTTCTGACACACAGCACTGCTGCATTTGTTTTTCTTTGTCTACCATTAAGGCTTTCAGGATTATTTTTTTGTGTGTTTACAGTAGCACATACACATTACAAACCACATGATCAGTTTTAAAGGATTCAACAGCAGAGGGGTCTGGAGAAGTATACCAATGAACAATAAAGCCAAGTAAATACAATAACTACTGATAAAATCTTTCTGTCATCCATTAGATATCTAGTACATGTTGGGGAAAAAAAAAAAAAGGGGAAATACTACTGGGGAATACTTCTTGTATCTGTCCACCTATGAACCTGCACTTAGAATCTGAATGCACCAAAATGATCTCTGATTTCTGTGAGGTTCAATTTGAGGACCAAACTTAGTGGTGCAGAGCTTACTGCAAGGTCTAGCACATAGTTTACTGCAAAATTGACTTTTAAACGTGGTGAGTAATTGCAGAATACCTCTGCAGATCAATCCCTTCTGAGTTCACCCAAGCCGAGCTGCAAGCATGGATAAAACAGGGCAAATCTTTTCTTAACTATAACCCTCTAAAGAGATGCAAAGAAGTTGCTTGTTTCTTGAGTGTGAGGAATGTAACACAAATGTCAGGACACACAAATATCAAGAAACCAGTAAAACCCTGGTGCTCCTTTCCAAGTGCTGAGAAAATTGTTTTTTCCTGGCAGGCTGAACTCCATATTCAAAACTGAGCACTAACTTTGGTACCAGACCAGGTCAGGTCTGTTCTCCACAGAGTAATAGAGGGATATACTCGCTTTTCATAGGACTACCACCTCTATTTAGTTATTTATAGGTATTTTAAACACATGCAGCATTTACCTGTGTACACGTGCAGACTGCCAGTTCATCTGACAGTGACTTTACTGCATTCAATTTAACATTATTTTTTTTTCTTCACTCTACGTATTTAAGGTACCTAAGTAAAATAGACCCTAATGATTTTAAGAAATATTGCACTGCATCACAAGTGAAACAACAGTCCCACTTTCCTCCCTTTCCAAGGAGGAAAGGGTTCATATTATTCCCTTTTGGTTACTTCCACTGTTGCTAAAAACACTTTGTAAACAGTAAATTGAGGGCTTCTGAGTACTGATGAATGGTGTCCACACAAAAATAACATGGAAACAGAAATTCTATGAGAATTAACCTTTCTAATTCCAACCCACCATTATAAGTCATTTAACTCAGGTTTTGAGCTAGTCACATCAATTCAGTGTTGCAATCAATTTTTTTTTTTTTCATCTCTGGTTTCAACTTTGCTAGTAGAAAAGAAACGCCTTTACTTTTCACAGTCGTTTTCTTCCACACTTTAGCGAATAAGATGTAACAAAATTAGGAATCAGAGCACACGATACATCGCCAAAACAAGATACTATCTTACTTTCATTTTCCCTGATGAAACATGGGAAGACAGAAAGGCAGCCTCATCACAGTATCCTGCACCGACATCTGGAAGAGGTGTCTCTGAGTCACAGCCAGCTGAAGACAGCCTTGTAATGCAGAAACAAGATATCTGCACTTCGGGAGAGAAAATCTGGAACAGCTCCAGCCCAACTGGGTTGATGGTTATTGTTGTCTGGTTAAGGAATTCTTTAATATCTGATAGTCTCAAATTTAAAAGGCCAGATGGATCCAGAGCATGTAAACATGAGGTATGAACAATGAGAAAAAAAAAAAAATAAACTGCAGTTCCTCCCTTTATCCATTCAAAATCTGTGGTAGCAATAATTCAAAGCGATGCTTAGACTGCAAATCTGTGTTTTATACAAAGCTGGCAACCAGGTCAAACCAACCAACCAAGCACCTATGATGTTGACATAAGAATAACCAAATGCAATGGCTTTGGGATCTCCCTATTCTATCATGCTGAAATCAAAGCCCTTAAAGTACATAAAAGGATCATTCCATCTGCCTCAAGCTTTTGCACCTTCTTCCATTTTTAACAGGGTGAAAACAACTCAGCAAATGTTGGACTGGTACTGTAGGAAGGAGAAACACTGACTCCTAGGGGGATCCAGAGTCACCTTTTCAGTCACCTCCATTAACAGGCAGGGCATATTACATGGGGAAGTCATCTTTTCAACTTGCTAACCATTCTCGGAGGAAGACCACAGAATGTTTTGCTTTATCTTTTATTGAGTCCCATTAACCATCTGGGAGTGGGCACTTTCAAGGGCACCAGCCAGCTGGCAAGTCACAAAATAAAAGTTCCAAATATCTGGCATTAAATACGTCTCTCAAAATCATGGCATTTAGAGGACATGAGCCCATTGCTGATTACACTGAGTGGCAACTATGATCCCTTTTTGTTTCTGGTGGCAAATTGGCTCCATGGTGGAGGTTTTTTTTAAAAAAAGAAAAAAAAAAAAGGCAATTTGTCAAATTCCTCTAACAGGAAAGCCATGAAGCCATAGTGCATTTCCAAAAGGAGACAGGTAAATGTCTTGTTCCGTGCACTGGAAAACTACTGAAAAAAATGACAAAAGAAATCTTACAGGGAGAAAATGGGAAGTGCTCTTCCTAGCTAGAAATTCTTGAGATGGGAACAGAAAACACAAGAGGAGGGAAAACCTGGCTTTATAGCCTCCCACCAGATCATCACAAACAGTCTTTGTCATGACACACTATATAGTTCAGGGCAGGCTACTAATCACCCACTTCAGGAAGTTTCAATTCCCCTCATCCCACAAGCAAATCTGCACATTTCCCTGTTTAAAGAAGCGGTAACAGACATTTGAGGGTTACTAGATCACCTTCTAGGAAGAGCAAGATTAAGCATGTAGTCTGTTATTTTAGTGCTTTTAACATGTTCCTTATAGTTAAGTATCAAGAAGAAAAATCCTGCATTCTGTTTTGACCACAAAAATAGTTTGCTTTTCCTTTACTACTTTTTTCCTCCCTTATACTTGCAGAAAAACTGATCTCACTTCCCAAAAATCTAGGAGGATATAACAAATTGACCACACAGTTTTCTTCAAACTCCAAGCAGCAATTAAGTCTATTACCCAGTCCTCTGTAAGCAAAGTTCCTATTAATGCTGTAATTCATTCACTATGAAAATCACCACAGGAGAAATCACACTGCTAACTTGTCACTTGCTTGATGACAAGGTGCTGATGTGTCCCAAACATCACATAGCCTTTGGACAAAAAGCAGGCATGTAGCACATTCATACATGTTCACAGACAGAGGTGCAAGTGTGTTATGACACAGCCAAACTGCCAGAATACTCCCAGCTAGCATCCAGGTCTGTTCCCACTTCAATGTGCGGCAGACGATGCAGACTGTCCTCATCTTACAGATTTCGCAGAAGACACCTTTACTTTTATCTCAGGCCTTACGCTTGTCACCCAAATGAGAGAATAAGGCTTTAAATCTGCATTTCATCTGCTGAACAAAACACAGTGTACAAAGAGAGGCCTCCCATGGTGGCTCAGCATAAAGATGAAGTCGTAGCCCGTGGTCAAGATACTCTGTATTTGCTGCTATCTACTAGTGAGCTACTGAGCATTAGTTTAGGAGGCTGCTACAAGTTTTTTATCTAGTATAATAAATTAGACTTTTTCTTCTATTCACTAGCCACGGATCACCAAACAGCTGTTTCCAGTATTTGGAAAAGCATAAGAAACCATATTAACAGGAACTACTGACAGCAACTCCTTCTCAATTCAAACCACTGTCTAAGGAGTCCAACAGTGCTTGGGTAGCATTTTGGAAAACGGATGGCATAATGAAGCGTTCCACTTTGCCAGAGATCAGTCCCATCCTCCAGGATGGTGTGTTTCTTGCAAAGAATAAAGCAAGAACTACGAAAGTGCAATAACATGGTTTATCTGTTTAAAAGATTATTTTGCACATATAACCAAAGGCAGTTGGCAAACAAAATGTTAAAGTTCACTTCGCTGGAGTAATTTCTACTTTGATGTGAAAAAATAGACCTGCTGTTATGATAGCATTTCCTAACATCCAAATTGTGATATTTAAAATGGGTGTGTTAAGAATGAGAGATGGAATATTCTTTAGTAAGATCATCTCAAAGATATCTGATACTTACTGAAATTTTTCAAAATATTTTGATCTTCCAGGCTATTTTTATGAACCATGAGAACAAATATTCTCTGCAGAGATCACTTAACTCTACACAGGGAGGGGACAAACACCCCCAAATAGCAGGACAGTATCACAGAAACCACGTCAAGCTTCCCACTGCTAGAATTTTTACTTCCACAAAGGAAAAGGATTTGTGTAACCTCATCTGTGCAGCTCCACTTATTGTCCACAGTGGTACTGCTTTGCAGAGAACTCAGTGCACTGAAAGGCAGCACAAACAGGCATTTGTGACAAAACCCTAATTGACTGTCGCTTGCAAGCTGCTGTATTTTCTGTCTACAGCCAGGCACTGTGAATAGCAAACAGCATAGACGAGAGAGGAAACTAATTCATTTACACTGGGGAACTACCAATACAACTACTGAAAAGTCATATCTCCAATATTATACTGGAACAACTCATTTATCTGGCTTTGTATTGTAGGGGTCCAGTGGAAGACTTTGAGGGGGCAGAAGCAAAGGTTTGAAAATAGAATTTCTCTCACAGGAGAGAGAGAGCAAGAAAAGCTTATATGTGTGACTAATTTAACATTATTTTCCTCTTCAGAAGCAACACTAAGTTCTCGTAGCCCTGACTTTGTTGTTGTTGTTGCATGTAGAATACGGAGTTGGTAAAGTATAATACGCCAAACTGACAGTATTTGGCCTGTTTTGCTGTTTTCCTGGGTAAATTCTGCTGTTTCCCTACTTACAGGGTCAAATATCCTTCCATGATTTAGACTATAAACTTGAAACAGATGTTCTTTCTGGATTATTCCTATGAAGTCACTAGCAGAATAATCACTAGCAGGATGCACAAATATAGCTATAGAACAGATTAAACCCTTAGTCATCAGAAATAAAAATAAAAATAAGAAAAAGAAAAAAAAAACATTTAAGTCAAAAGGAAGCTTGAGAAGTCAAATCTACATCGTAATGCTAAGTCACACGCCCATATATTTACCTTTGATGGCTGATAAATTTAACGTGTGGACCTGATCCAAATACAACTTGCTGTCAACAGCTCTTACATTGACCTGTAATGACTCTGCATGTTGAACAGAGTTTTAAGTAGTGATCATTTATGCGCAGCAATGTTCTGCCACTACCTGTAACTCAGTAATTACTGTTCTCTCAGTAAGCAATGCCAAAACATAGCGTCATCAAATTCCCTTGTACCTGAGATAGCACTAATTCTACCTGCAACAGAAGCAGCAGTAAAATCAAACAAGCTGGAGCCTTTAGTCATTCAGGTGGGGTTTTTATTAAACCAGAATGCCTTCAGGTTTTTAGGAAAGCTTCCTCATTTCTTCAGACTACTTAGCAATGAAGTAGTGTGCTAATCACCATACCTGTAAACCAAGAAGAGCACTTTAAAAAGATTAATTTGACATACCTCTGTGCAGGTATAGTATCACATGGTATAACATGGCAGACGTGTCTAGGGGCAAAACTGCAGCCAGGAGGTCAGAGTATAGAGGATACTTCAATAAGAAAAAAGAGGAGTGAAATGCTATTATCCAAATGGGAATTTCAACAGGAAAAAACGAAACAAAACACAAACACTAGCACTACCAGTCTTGCTTTTCCAAAGGCTTCCACAGGAAGCAGGAAGTCATTGGGATCTTGTACTTCTCATAGGAAAGATGGCATCTCGTACCATCCAACCTCTTTGCTTATGCATAGATTCAGACTGATGCAGGAGGAACAGACTGACCTTATCATGGCATTACTCCATCACTCCAGCTCTTCTCACAGGGTCCACTCAGAAGACCCGATTTAAGCTTATGTAAAGTTAGGAGACAGACACTGAAGTGAAAATGAACAGAAACAAGGAAAACAACCACCCCAGGAGAAGAAACCAACAAAGCAGAGACCTGAGTGCCTGCAAAGCCTCCTCTGAAAGTCCCTAGAGCTCCAGGAACCTCCGCTATGGTAAGGACATCGCAGCACTGGTTCTCCCCTTTCTTTGCCACTTGTAGGGCTCAGGCAACTAACCAGAGCTTGGGTTCTTAGTTTTCATAATAATCTGTTAAATACAACAGTTATCCATCTTTTTCTCAGAAATGACTTATTGAATAATAGATATTGTTCCCAACTGGTCTTTCAGACCTGGTGAGTGGTCCCAAACCACAAACAACTATTTTCACATAACCTCTCAAGAGCGTTCCCTAACTCCTGCTCTCCAACACTGTCACCTCGCCCACCACAGACAGAGGGTCAGCAACAAAAAAGAAGCAGGAATGAGACAGGTTTCATCAAG
This sequence comes from Pampusana beccarii, assembly GCA_013399365.1. Classification (NCBI taxonomy): domain Eukaryota; kingdom Metazoa; phylum Chordata; class Aves; order Columbiformes; family Columbidae; genus Pampusana; species Pampusana beccarii. The sequence goes on along the minus strand of VWYH01004462.1, from coordinate 14,913 downwards.
CGTGATTCAGCTCCAGTTCACCAGCCTCAAGCACTACCTGTGCCATAAATTTCTATTCGGTTTCTACTCTTGTATTCTTCAATAAATAACTTCAAAGTTGCAGTAGCAAAAGTAGCATCAACACAGATATGTATTTTCCTCCCAGATTTAAGGGTTAAATTTTTTAAAAAATTAGAACACAGCACAACACAGCAAGTCAAGCACCTTTTCACTTTGGCTGTGTAATTGATCTAAGTACATAGTTGATTTATTTAAAGTGCAAAGAAGGAAGACAATACAGACAAATGTATGTATACCCAGACACCCTGTTGGCACATCTTCCTGTAGCTTCAATGTAAATTATATTCATCAAATACCAATGGGAGTTGCATGAATGTAGGAATGGCGGGATCCTTATAGCAATGTTTCTGAAGTCTCAAATCAGAAACACTTAACTTTCAGGCAAGATGAAAGTCTTGCTCCTGCACACATTCAACAATTTAAAAATAAAACAGTAGGCTTAAAGTGCAATCCTTCACTTGAATGGGAACTGGCACATCTAAAATAACTTGCCACATTATTGCTGTTGCAATGTCTGTGCAATTCTATTTTCAGTTCCTTTTCTATAGAAAAAAGTGCCAGTGGTCTTTAAAAATACACACCAATACAAACAGAACAGTTTTGTTCACATTATCTCAGTGATATCCCAGTAAATGCACACAACAGAAAGAAACAAACATCACTAAGGGGAAAAAAAGTGTCAACTTCACAAGTTATTTTAAACCAAAAGAAAGCTGGGCTTTTTTTCCCCACTGTAGAAACTGTCACCACCGTGTTAAATTTAGGCACATTATCCTTCGTATTAAGTGAGTTGATCAAAGACTAAATTTTTCAGACATCTCAATGGTATTATGTAAGAATTTATTAGGCCCTTACACATCAAAAGTCTGGAACATCGTGTATTTAAACAGTCATGCCCATAGTTACTTAAAGCAAGAGCAGTGTAAAAATTAGTATATTAGGACATACTTTAAAAATTTATGCAAGAACTTTGCTAGAGGAAGAGGTAGAATTTATCTGTCCTAACACTGATGTCAATGCCTGAGCTAGTCTATCTAAATATCTTTTACTGTCGATGAGGAAAAAAAGGCAGTTCTAGGTTGCAATTTATTGAATCCTAAAACACAAGTCTAAAACGGATACTTCAGCTATAACAGTAATCTAGATGAGTAAGTTTACATACAGAAATGTACACTGCAGACTTTCAAAGATGAACAGTAGTCATACTACATGCATTAACTTTAATAGAAGCAAAAAGAAATTTCTGGACCGTGAAACTGAATTTCCACTTAGTTGCAAGAGGTGAAATTTTTTAAAATGACCCACAGTTCCTGGCACTCCAGTTTTTTGGTTTACCACTTAAAGATGCCTTAAAATTGTATGATATTCCAGCAGCTGGTATTCTGTAATAAACTAGGCCCACTTCAAGTGCCTGAAATAGAGCTGGAAGGGGGCAGGGGCGAAACTGCCAATCAGGAGGCACTCTGAAAAAAAAACTACTCGTATATCTACTGGCAGATACATGTGGAAGAGTTTTAGGGTAACAATGCTCCTACGCAATGGGTGCAATCAAACGCACCCGGTTTCCTGTTTCCGCAAGCAGGTGCTGCAAACCTCAGTTCCTCCTGTCCTCTTCCTTGTCTAAGCAGTTTTACATCTCCAAAACACCCAGTAACAGCACTTGCAGAAGAAGGGAAGGAAAGCTCTCGTGAACAACAAAGAAAATGCTTTCGGTTGAGCTTAACCACATCACATCAGGGTACATCTACATGGAGAGGTGAAGACTGATGTTCTTCTGCCCATGCTCCAACCTTGCAAAATACAGGGCACAGATCTCAGGGAGCCACCATACCCTTTCCAACACTGCAGAGCCACAGAATTTGCTCAAAGAGGTACAGAAAATATTCCCAGCTACCTTTCAACATGGAACTTCCTCACAGGCAGAAGAGACTACAGAAAAATTTTTGGGAAGCCATAAGTAAAGGCCAGGGCAAATCTGCAGTATCTGCTCAGCTCTGGCCCCCCAAGAAGGAATGAGTTTTCCACCTTCCTTTGGCACCACTGCCTAGGGGTTCCCATCTCCCCTAGGCCAGGTCATACAGAACTAAATCAACTGCAAAACAACACTTTATTCTAGAACTGATTTTCAGTCAGCTCAACCTGCGCAGATGCAGAAAAAGGAACATGACACAAGGAAGGGAACATATGTAGAACCACCTTTTTTAGTAGTAAGCTCTAGTCAGAGGCATTTATTTGGCTGGGAAATCAGATTTTCAGTTTGTATTAGGGCAATTATCTTTGCAAACATAACAGTTATAACTCTCTTTATTTCTGTAAATAACGAAAACTTTATATTCTGCAGGTGCTTGCAGAGTCCTTCATTTTCACCATGGCCCTTGCTTCTGCTGGTAAGCACATTTTCTAGATAGCTTTTTCTTAATTTTTTAGCCTATTTCTAAAGAGCTGTGTATGGTGGGTTTGTTTCGGTTACAGTTTGCTTGTTTGTTTGTTTTTCAATTCAAGCACAATTATCTTAGTTACTACAACAGTAACTGTAAGGAATTAGCAAGCCTCCATAACTGCCAAATTCAGATACTCACTTTCACAATTCTGAGATTTCACAGCCATGAAATATTGCTGTTACCTATTGTTCTACAGTTTAAAAGTAAAATTATTGCTCTGTGCTGTTTAATATAAGATCTGTTTATCTAACCTTCATTCATGTGGGCTGCAGACCTATTTTTAATCCCTTCAGAACTCTGGCAGGAAGAGAAGCCACCATTAAAACATGTACAGCGACAATATCCTGTTGTGGCTGGTTTTTCCTTCCTTATTTCTGCTTAGAATTTGCAGCACACTCACTTTATGTTCATTTATTTTGGATCTTGAACTATGCAAGAAGACTAGAATATAGCCCCAGCTGTTTGGTTATGCCTGTGTTACAAGCACCTTACATCTACAGCAAATATCTCTGGAAGCAGAACTTCGGAACATGTCTAATTTTAGATGCTCAACTTCAGACAGTATTGAAAACAAGTAACTTGGGGATGGCAAGTGCTCAGGATTTGATGCAAGTCAAACATTTCAACCATCACTAAATTGAAATATCTGGAAATCATTAGTACTTCTCCAAAAATTCATGTCCTGAAAAAATTCCAGGGGTTATCCCCTCAGAAAAAATAAATAAATAAATAAAAATTCCTCGTTTTTAAACTTAGCAACCAAACCAAAACAAAAACTAACAGGAAAACACACAGCATGAGCAAGTGTCAGCTGGTGGATAAGCATAATGAAATGTAAAGTAAACCATAAAAAAGAAGAGATACTTGGATCTTGCTATGAATTAATTTCATTTACACTATAGTATATTTGAGGAAAAAAATATTTAATGTCCTTCCTTCATTAAAAGCGTACTGCCTTCTTTATATATCCCCCGCAGGAGTTCCATGCTTCTATTTGCATACAGTACATCAGAACTTTGGGTTATAACACTGATATTTTCCAAAGATAACTGCCATATCAGGAGAAAAAAAAAACACCCACGTTTTTATTACTTAGCCACAGTATTACATTTTTCACCAGGCATATTCTTGCCATGCTTATGAGTCAGCAATAGCAGAAGCTTAACTTGCTTTCCTTTACAAAGGGCAGCAATCATAATGCAACAGGAATAAGTCTCATTTTTTCCCCTTTAACAGTGTGGAAAAAAAAGTGGAAAAAGAAAAGAAAAAAAAACAGTGTGGAAAAAAAAGAAAATAATTCAGTTACATTTTAGAATTATTGAAGTGATGCTCCTATTATATAATGATAGGCAACTTATTGTCCAAGAAACAAAGTACAGCAACAAAATTCCAGAAACTCCAAATAAGCCTTTCTCAAAATACCCTATGAACTTGAACATAACCAGGCAAAAGAAATTCAACAATCCTTTAAGTTGCATAAATAATTATAACTTCCATTTCAAACATGCCCTTTACACCTAAATCCTAAACAAAACATGCTTTGAAAGAACTAGGACATTGCACGATCCGCACAGCTGGCTTGCAAAATGTATTTCTATCTCTCTTTCTGTGGCAAGGTTTTATAACACTGACATCTGGCTATCTCAGAAGCACTTTGAGAAAGCATTTCAGGTTTGATTTTTAGCATACTTAATATATCTCAAAATGCAGATGGACTTTTTCCCACTGTTACTGCAGCACTGAAAGCAGCGTGTGGAGGCATATGACCTTTCCTGATGCTGGAAGGCACCTGAGCAAAGAGCAGCACGTATTTTATACAGGACAAGAGAGAGGAGACTTGGAAAGGGACGACCAGGAACCAGGATCCCCACTGATTGCTTGAAGCCTCTCCAGGGCACAAGTCAGTAGCTCCACCTGCTAACAAATAAAGGAGACTACCATCTCATAAGCAGAAATATCCAAGGCAATTGCAAAGACCTGATTCTAGATACAGGGAACAGAGGAGCACCTGCTGTTTAGGGTCTTCCCAACTGGTCTGGTACATTGCCCTCATCAGTGACTATGCTCAAAAACTGAAGTGTCAGAGAAAAAAGAAAAAGAGGAGGCAGAGAGGGAATCAATTTTCTCCTAGTAATTCTTTAATCCCTGATTCAAGTCTATCCAGGCCAAAACAACGGGAAGCCTGACTGAGATAGTTAGGCAATTGAGGTAATGGTGCACGTAAATTGTATGATTGATGAACAGATAACAGACTACTGATCAGCATATCAGAACCCTATCAAAGGATGAAGGCAGACTACACCAGACACCTGCTGATGTGGTCTCTTCTAAGAGAATATGCAGATCACCAAACCCTCAAATACAGCATTAAAGAGATGCAGCATGAACTGAACAGAGATGTGAACAAAAAGAAAAACAACAAAAAAACCCCCAACAGCTAAAGTCAGAACAGGCAGTAAGTGGATAACCAAGAGGAAAATAAATTGCAAAGCACATAAAGGGCCAGTTCCTTTCTCTATAAACTAACAGAATGACAGCTGCAGCTTGGGTTCCCTGAAAGTAGGATGCTGGAAAAGTGACCTCTCTTGAGCGTTGGCCGATCTTCCCTACAGAGACCTGCTGCTTCCTGCTCTATCACCATGTGAAGAAACTCAAGCGATAAACCCAGTGTCGAGCCAAGCCCTGGGAGGGGATGACAACTCTGGCCGACCCACTCACTCGTAATGGGGGCAGCCGTGCTCGGGAGTGCCAGCAGCAACTCGGGATCCCAAAAACATCAGAAACACCAGAGGCAGAGCTGCCAGAAACCAGTTCTTGCAGAGGGGATAGGGCCTGAAAGGAGCTGGCAAAAGAATGTGTATTTCCAAAAGCTTTTGCTTTTAAGCTATTAAGTATCTTACTCTGGATACTCATGTTTTTCATGTAAACATCCAAGTCCTTGCTGGCTCTGGCCAAGTTCTTGGCCTTAGCAGCCTTCTGTTGAAATGGGTGTCACAGTCCAGTTCTGGACTGCATGAAAAAGACCTTCACTTCAGTCACTGTTAAATCTGCAGCCTTTCAGTGTTATCACATTTTCCTTGTCACACGGAGAAACACTGGGAGACAGAAGGGAAGAAGTCCTAGCCCTATCTCATTTATGCTGCTCACATATACTTTCACCATGATCTCTCTTTAATAGTCACATTTCAAAAGCAAATAACCCAATTCCTTCACTTTGCTTTTGCATGTTTAAGAAGTCTACCCTGTAATTTTTTCTCTTTTATCTTGTTCATATTTTCATTTGGGTTTCACGGCAAAGAACAGCTACAGTCATCTTTCAGTTGACTACAACTACTACAACGAGACAGAAACACAATTATGTCACCCATTTCCCTCTGTCCTGGACCATCCATTGTTCTAATTGTCACTTTATTTGCTGGTTAGCATCAGCAAAACGTCTCTAAAAGTTTCTTTTTCCAAACTGCTGAGTCCATTTCCCTCTCTGCAATGTCACATTTGCAATTTCACACTAGCGCCCTAGCAGAGAAGTAGCAAAAAAGGTAACACAAAATTAAAGTTACATTCTCAAAAATACAAACGTTTCCTCTCTCTCGAGTCTCTCACATTTCACAATGTACCACAGCAATATGCCTACTCTTTCAACATACTTGTATAAAATAGGCACTGAGTGCAGTGTTATTGTTGCTGTGGCAACTAGACCACAATTTTTTGCCTCAAGAGAGTTAGCATGAACACAAACATCCACACAAAGGCATAAACAGCTGTGGGTGCTATCAGTGCCTACCAACTCACTGTGGATGTGTAACGCTACTATCAAAAACTGGATTTAACTCAAAGATTAAGCCCTTTAACTTCCAGCCACTGTCTCCAAACCATTTCTATAAACTTGTTTTTCCTCACCTTCAATACAGCATAGTTGACAAAACATCCTGAGAAACCCTGCCATGTAAGAAGTATAAATACAAGACAAGTTAAACTTTTCTTGTGAGTGAACAAAGTAATTTTAAAAATCTCTCAAATTGATACATAATTGATGTATGATCTGGAATTTGCTGGTGCAAATTCTTGCTGCAAACCTTAGGAGTCAGTGATTCGAACCTGCCCTCTGTGTGTGCACACACGAGATAAACAAAGTCAATACAGTCCTACTCTTTAACACTCCCTTACACTGATAAGAGGAAAAAAACTACTTTCACCACTTTATAAAGTCATTTAAGCTATGTGTAAGAGTTAATAATTAAATCCTTCCTACTCAGTAGTCCTTTTAAAAAAAAAGTTTAAAATAAAACCAATACACAAGCATGAAAACAAGCATAGAAGTTATTTGAGCAATGTTGGGAGCAGGGGATCCTCAAATGTCTTGATTTTTGCCTTGTCATTTTGCCTTCCCTATTCCTGCCCTATCTGCACACCAGTGCCAAACTGCACTTGAACAAGAAACCACAAATGAAGAAATTGCTCAAGTCCAATTAGAGCTTTTGTCAGGAGACCAGGGCCCGTAAAACAAGCAAATGCTCAGCCTGTGCATGACAGCCAGCAGCTGACATTTCTCTCTTGGCCTGAAATTGTTATCTCATTTTTTAATATTCTGTATGCAATTCAGAAGACTTATCTAAAGGAGTATTTTCCCTCCCAGAAGTCCCTAGCCTGACTCACTCACTGAACTGGAAGAACGCAGAATATAATCCGATACTGATCAATAATTTTTAAAATTGCTATTCCATAGGATTGACAGATTTTTTTCTGGGACTTACCAGGCAGATACACACACTCAGATGTATCTGCCCTTTTCATAAGTCATCTAGGTAAGTAGCTCACATGCTTTCAGACAGCATCCCACCCACTATGCTGCTGAGTTTATTCACATGAGGTCACAGCAAAATTCCCATTATCCAGCCACAAAATCCCCCAGGAATACCAGGGAAATGTTGAGAGTCCTCACATCCCACCTGGATAAAACATCCAGAGAGAGGGAAACCAAAGCTGAAGAACTGTCCTAATATTTAATGTTTGTTTTGTCTAGGACCAAATAGCATGGTAACAGTCCTCCTATAGGCAAACAGACTAACTTTCCTTCTAGTTTTCAGAGTCAAGACTAGCATTTCCTGTTTCAACAAAACAAAACAAAACAAAACAAAACAAAACAAAACAATCCACCACCAAAATCCAAGAATCCAAGTTGGTAGAACTTCTGAATTTTGGCTTAAATTATTTTTCATTTGGCTATTTTTCAAAAACTTACAGAGGAAGTGACTGAGAACAAACTCTTTGAGAATTCTTTAGTCTTTTGATTCGAAAATAAGTTTAGAAATCATGTTTTCTCATATCATTGAGATTTCTGGGGGGTTTTTTTGTTTGGTTTTTTGTGGAGGGGAGGTGTTTGTTTTGGCTTTTTGTTCTGTTTGGGGTTGGTTTTGTTGTGTTTTGGGTTTGGGGGTGGGTTGTTCGGGGCTTGAGGGGTGGAGGGTTGGAGTTTCTTTCTAGTCTGAAATGTTCATATCATGAGGGGAGCCCAAAATTATTTCCCACCCAGCTCCACTAAGGATGCAATACAGTGTAAGTAAAAAAGTTTATGTCAATAACTGTTGCTTGTGCTTTTGTTTTTGATTTGGTGCTCACCTAGGATTCTATAAAAGCTCTTTAAAATGCCTTAAGCCAGGGAAAAAAAGACTGGCGAAAATGAACTTTTCCAATAAAGACAGTAAGAAAGGACAACGGTCAAATCGCATTGTGCCCTGGTGAGGGATCACCCAAAAGGTTTCCCCTTGGTCATTTTTCTCCAGGAGCCATTCTTGTTGGCAGCGGGAAGGCAGGCTGACCCAGCTGAGCCCCGTACAGAACAGATTGGATTCCACACCATCGGAAGTGACCAAACAAGCCTGACCAGTGCTGTGCTCTGAAGAAACCACCAACTGAAGGTCAGAGATGTCTGCCGTGCCTATCTTAGCTAGTGGTGTGCTGCAGCAGAAGCGAGTCTGAAGAGCAAAACAGCTGAGGATGAGGACCCCACGTTCACGTGACTTGTTGTCTGGAGGGTCTCGCTTCAGAGGAGCTGAACTCTGGTGCTGCATGTCCTTCTGCAGCTGAAGCACTGCAGGCCCCTGAGGTGCATCCTTCAGCTTTGCATCCTCAGAGAGCAACCCTGCATAGATGCTCTGGGGCCAGTTCAACATAGGAAGTGTGCTAAGTAGGAACAGTCAGGAGATTTGATCCCAAAGTGCACTCCTGATCCAAACTACGTGTCACCATAAATGCTCCCACTATTAGCAAAGGACAATAGAAATTTGTGCATCAGACTGTACTTCTAAGAGCAAGCCTGAGTTTCTGGAAGCTGTCCTTAAGTACCTTCACTAGACTACCCGAGCATCCAGGAGATGGGGTTTGGTACCCTCAAGGTTGCCTGTAACTCCTACGTCACATACAGAGAAATTTTTTTCACTCCAAAGAGTGAGTCCATTGACATCAGACTTTTTTACTTGATTTTGGACAAGTACAGATGGCCAGTTCTACCTTTGTGCCGATGCCAAGCCCACTGCTGTGGCCTTCCCTGCCCAGGGATGACCAGCACCACTCGTAGTTTGGCAAGTGTGCCTCAAGCGCTGCCCATTCTCAGGAACTGTAACAGGAGCCAAGGAGCAGCCAGGGCACTAAATACCATGTCAGGCTGGCCAAAACGCAATAAATCCTAAGCATCGGGGGCTCCTCTGAAAGTACAGAGCCAGCTCTGTGCTTCGTGTCTAGACCCCCTAGGCTGGAGCCCAAGAATCTTCGTCACTACTTAATATTGTCTCTAAATAGCTGCAGAGCACCACTAAATCAGTACTGGTGTGATTAATGTGTAGAGAAGGTTTCAGGAAACTTTATGCAACACTTGAACGTTTATTTTTCCAGATCTCGTTTAACACCGATGAGAAGGAAAGTGCTTGAAAGGGGGAAAATGCAAGCAGCCGATTCCAGTTGCATTTTTGTCTTTTGCCAAATGAAAAACTTAGTAGGACAGACTTTGTTTTCAAGGTATGAAGGGATGTGGAAATATTTATACCCATAGTATCAAGACATCAGTCATGAGGTTCAAGAATGCAGTGCTAAACTGAGTGAGAACATGTTGAAAAAGGCAGCACATTTCAAAGGCAGAGGAAAACATGTGTTATTGCAAATGTTAGTAACAGCTGACCTGAACAGAAAGAAATGCTTTGGAGATGACCTTAGTCTTTGGAAAATACTGTATGAGTGTCTCAAGAAGATGCAGAATCCCAGGTCCTGCACAAACAGGCGCAACAAATAACAAAGTGGATTTGCCCTAAATGCACAAAAAAAGCCATGCAGCTCATGAGTGCTATGAATTGCCCTGCTTGCAGGTACCTGTTTAGCTGGGGACCCAAAACAGCATCAGCAAGACTATGCCTCTCTTCTTTAGATCAAGTGCTATGTCCGTCATGGCATTAGTAATAGTAAAATAGTAAAAGTAAAATGCCAATGATTTATTTTAAGGACAATAGTTTTACAAAATCTGGGTACCCAAAAGTCAGAAGATATCAAAATTAAAGTTGATTTTCACAACCTAAGTAATACCTTTCTCTAAGTGTGTTTTAAGATGTTGATTTCAAATTTCATTTTTGCTTACTGTTTCTCAAATAACTAAAAGTTACACAGCTTTACTTTTTGCAGTTGAAAGTGTCAGGCAGGGAGGCATTACATCTGACAAGTACTGCTGCAATTCAAAATGAAAACATACAATTTTCAACTGCAAAATGACTGGCATTAGGAAATTAAAATGTAGCATAGTTCATACCAAACATAGACAGTTGTTGTTGTTGCCTCAGCATAACTTTTTTCAGGTAAAAATCAGATATTAACCCCACTTACGTCTTCACAGAACTTCCATCTTCAGTTTTCTCTCTTCAATATGCAACAAATTACCTTTTCTCCTCCGCATTACATCTTCTAATGCCTCTGCTGACAACAGTTACAGCAACCTCAAAGTTCCCACACTAAATCTGTTGAGTTCCTAGAAAGCTAGTTTTTCATTTGGCTTTTCAGTGTCCAAAAAGTGGATTAGAATGTCATGCAGAGAGGCTTGGAACTAACAAATCTGCTGACTAGCTAAACCAGAAAGCGTAGAAGCAAAACTGAAGCTGGACAGCAAAAAAGCTGAAAAATGTTAAATTTAACAAAACCACCCCGATTTTGGGATGAGAACTCATGTTGATTTTTGTAAAGGTAAAAAAAAATATATATATACATATACTTTTCTCTGCTTTCTCCTTTTTAAACCAATTCACCAGTATGCTTTGGGCAGAGAGCTATTCAAGCTCAAGGAACAGGGAAGACATCTCTAATACTTCAACTATCCCAAGACTCAGAGGCATGTTCCACAGTCCCCCTACAGAGTTAGCATTTTATTTAAACTGCTGTCAAAACATAAATATGCAGACTAGCTCCAATGAAAGGATTAAAATGAAAAATAAGGCATAGAACTGGTGGCCAAAGCATCCAAAATTAAGTTTAAACACACATTTTTTTCCCCTTTGGAGAAACACGGCTGGCCTTATCAATGAAAATGCTGAAGTTAAAAGCCCTCTGATATAAACACGGAAGGACGCTTTTACATTTTTTTGAGAGTCTCCTTGAACACAGAGTGTATTTCCCTGAAAGCCAACACACTGTCTGACATAAGTCAAGGTGGGGACCGCTAAAATGTAAGGTTTGTTGTACAGCAGTTGAAGATTTGCATTTGGGCTGCTACTTCCGCCTAGAGCTTAGGAATGCATGATAAAACTATATCTAGATTAAAAAGTGCCATTAAATTACATTTAATATACCTTTATTTAGCATATTTATTTCTTCACTGTATTTATACACATGTGCACTGTTTTTAGAGAAATTATACTATTAAAAGTTTAGCGTTTAACTTCCCATATCTCGTTGAGTTATGGTAGAGGACGATGTCCCAAAATGGTGATTTAGGGCATATATGACAAAAAAAGTATATACTTTGCTGAAAGTTACCGTATAAGCGTACTAGACGGATGATGTTCCAGAATCAGTGATTTGAGGCATACATAATAAGGAAAAAAAAAAAAAGCACCACCAAAACTGTTTTCCAAATGTTGCTGGAGGTGTGTCATTGACCTAGCCAGATATTTTTAGAACGTAAGTCAGCTAAACTTCAAAGTCTGCTTTCCTGGGATATGAGGATGAATTGAACACAGACAGTCTTTTCATCCTCTTTCAAGCTCATTAATCTTGTTACTGAATATAGCACTGCTTAAAAAAATAATATTTCAATGTTAAATTCAAAGATAAATCATCCATTAAAGAGACATGCAAATACTCAGAGATATCAGCACTATTTTAGCATCTAAAGTAGAAAACATTGCCACAGTCTCACACAGTATACTATCTACTAAATAAAATGTGAACAGTGTGCCAGGTAAACAGCACAGCTAGCAATTGCACCTTCTAATTCTGCACTGTTTTTAAACCTAGGTTGTAGCTTTTCAAAATGAAGAAAACGATCTATGTGAAAAATGAAATTTTCGTATTCATCCATACTTCCCATAGTGAGTGATACAATAGCTGCTTATCAGATGACAAAACATTTGCCACCTACCATTGCTACAGCTTTTCTGCCACTGCTATGAAAGATGATTATAACGATCATTACTTCCATTTTTCAGACCTCCAGCCTTACTCTTTTCTGGTCTCTCTCATAGACCAAAGTCATAGTGCAGACCTCATGGAAAACCATCTCTTCTAAAGAAGGGACAAGTCCTCTGCACTTAGAGTAGAGGCAGACACTCACAGCACTCCACCTGTGCATCTTTGTCTCTTGCTCTCTGGGCACTTCTCAGTATTTTTGAAAGCTTGGGGCCAGCCATGAGGAACTGCCAGCCACACGGACCGGAGGGTGATTTATTAATATGTTGTCATTATCCAACAGGCCAAGCATGATGATGCTGACATACAGTGACAAGCCAGAGATTACGTCCCCTGTTGCAGCCTAGCCACTGAGTGGAAGGCACAGAATGCCTCTTAGCATTGTAGTAAGTGATTTGATCAGGAACCGGTCCCTGTTAGATGTCAGATTAATATCTAGCAAAATACTCTTTTCATAAGCAGAGCTCTGTTCTGTACAGAGGACCAACTGAACTTGTATTTTCCCCCTCAGCAAAAGTCCTCTCACTCTAATGAAGAAGGTAACCAACCTACCTGGCAAAAGAGCTCCTGCTTAGCAAAAGTGTTGAAAGTGTATTAGCACTGGGGGGCAGAGTCAAAACTCATGTGATTTGAGACATTGGTGGTGGCACAATGTTTGCACGCAGTGATCTGGTTATTTCCTACTTCAGGGCAGCAGAAATCTCTGGTGCTTGTCACGGTCTGGCACATTGCCGTGCAGCAAGAGGGGCGAGGGAGAATTTTTAAAATGATTGATAGCATAATCTCACAGGGATAATTAAGCAGTATCCTGGGGGAGGAGGGCAATTTTCAGGTGAGGAAAGCTGCATTTCAGCACAGCTATGCTGCAGTTCTGCAAGGAACCCCAACAAGGGGCCTCTGTGCTGCTGGAGCCAGCAGGGTCATTCGCGGGGACAGCACCTATGCCTGCACACCTGCTCACACAGCCACATCACCTCCCCTGCTTACTGGTGTGAGCTCAAGATGCAAAGCCCCAGCCACACAGGTCCCCACCATCAGCACCCATGAGACCGGGACCCTGGGACAAACACAGCATGTAACCAGACACAGCAAAGCATCCTCAGGCCTGGAAGAGCATGGGGAGAATTTCCTCCATGGACAACATCATCTTTGTGTCACCTTGGCTGAATAGAAGGACAAGTTTTGGAAAATTTAGAAAGAAAAAGTGCGGTCTGTCACATATTCATTGTTTGGTGACCCAGTCAGCCTAACACCGTACGTGTACCATGCTGTCACAAACAAGCTGGAACAGTAAACATTTGCTATTCCTGGTTCCTTTGGCATTCCTGTCTTCATCAATCGTGGTATGGAATACCTCAAAAAAGAAGCTATTGCTATTCATGCACCTTCTCCTAAATTATAGTATTAGCTTATAGATAATTCTAGGCCTTTACGTTTGACTGTTTTACTACTGATCAATAGGTCTCTCTTTTTTGCATCAAAAACTGATTTCTGTTAAAAAAACGGAAAACTGGCATGGCTGGATGTAGGAGTTTAACATTTAAAATAGTATATTTCTTACTCAACTTCAAAAACAAACAGTAGTAAAAAATGACACATAGCACCAGCCACTCTGCAAACAGAAGAGAGCAAATAAATCTCAATCTTCTGTTGATTTTTACAAGCACATCTCTGCTGCCCTGGTTTCTTAAGGCACAGCTCAGCCTCCTGGTAGAGTTTGGTGGAGGCTTTTTTTGGTCAGCACAAAGTTCCAGATCTAACTTCCTCGTTACTGAAAGAATGCAGGAAGGCAGGAGGTGCATGCAGGCCTGAGAGACAATAAAAGGTAGAGGTGGGGGAGCAGCATTTTCTGCCTGTTAGGGATCAGTTTAACTAGGAGCCTATAAACAACCAGACAATACTGCTGCTAAAGATACAGTACGCTGTTAAACATTTTACACAAACTTGTTCACCAGTAAGACCACTTCCTTACATGCATGCCTGTGCATTTCGCATACCTCCATACATGCGCTTTGCCAGCTCCATCAAGCACCTGTACAAGGCTGAAAGAAACTTCCGTGCCAGAAAAGACTTCTGTGACAGATCTGTAGCCACAAAAGCAGTGCCTTGACGCAATGATTTTTTTGAACGACACATTGCATCCACCTTTCTGCACGGTGCATGTTCCCAAGCCGATAAGCAGAGGTGGGCAAGCACCTGAACTACTGAAGCATTTCAAACTTTGCCGCAGTTGGCTCAACACCGTGACTTACAGCATCCAGCAGCAGCAGCAGCGACTTCTCGCAAGAGCACGGAAAGCGACGGGCATTGCCGGGAAAATAAACGGCTTTCGCTGTTCATCAACCCGCCGGCTCGCCACAGCTGCACGGCTCAACCCCACCCCGCCGAGCGCCTTCCCGCGCCGAAACCCGTTTCCACCCCAAAGTTTTCCGCGGGGGACGATGCCTCCGTGATGCGCCCCCCGGGCCCGCTGGCAGACGCGAGGCGTGACAGCGACGGGCTGCTCGGGTCACTGACAGAGAAGCCCCCCCGTCCCCAGGAGACCCGCCGCCTCAGCACACACGCAACACCCCCCCCCGCCCCGGCGGGCAGCCTCACCTGGTCCAGCGGGATGCCCAGCAGCCCGCTCAGCGGGAGCAGCAAGGTGGAGCCGGTGGTGCGGTGCGGGACGCCGGGCGGCTCGGCCATGCTGCATCCCCCCGCCTCCCGCCGCCGCCGACCACCCGCGGCCCGCGCACACCTGCGCGCACCC
>VWYH01004461.1:1737640-1753117 GCA_013399365.1 Pampusana beccarii | reverse complement strand
TTTTAATTTACTTTAATTATTTTTAATTTAATTTAATTATTTTTTCCCCCAATAGGGATGGTGGAAGTATAAATAACATTATAGATAGCCCGGGGGCAAAACTTTGGAAGGACAGAAGGCAAGCTGACCTTAATGTGAATTCCCAGGTATCCCATCCTCAAACCTCTCTGTGGGTTTGTAGTGGGGATGCACAGTACAGTTTGGAGGAAAAAAAAAAAGGTTTCAAGTGTACGTCTGCAGCCTTCTCTTCAGCAGATTAGTTGTGGGTTTTTTGCCCAAGAGGTATCCAATGGGAAAGTTCACTCGCTTCAAAGACTAGAGGGATGAAGACTAAAAATATATAGTTTTTTCTTCTAAAGCGTATTTATTGCAGTTTTAAGTAAACAGCCATGGTACATAGAGTTCCTTCCAACTGGAAGTGCTAGCGGTCGCCCACAGAATACTGTATTGTTGGTGTGTCTGTCTACTCCAAACCTGTCTGGTCTTGAATGTGTTTTGTGACTGACTCTTCTTAATTTCTGCTCCTCACCAGGCATTTTTCACACTTGCACGGGACATTATGACAAAGCTCAACAGAAAAATGGTTTGTATCTTCAGTTGGCATACAAACTAGATACATTGAAATGACTGCTATAATAATTGGCTGAGTAGTAGCCCTACCAAAAAAATGCTGGGGAGTACAGTGGATGGCAGATCAAATCTGAGCAAGCAGTGCTTTATCACACTTTAGTACACATCAGTGTGTCATTGTTCTTTATTTTGCATGGACGTGAACAGTGGGAAGCCTGAAGCTGATGTGTTCTTTTGGAATGTGACAGTGTGATCCTTGCTTTATTAAACATCAAATGAGTCACTTTTCCAGCTCATACTTGAGATCTGGATTGTTGGATAAATGTTTCTTTTTAAAATAGGCAGTTTTATTCGGCGATTAACAGAATAATTGCGGAGCTTGAGTTGCAACAAACCTCTGCTCTGATTATTGCTTTGCAAAGGGGGGAAGTGGGGAGAGAAATCGGGAAAGTTAGATTTTTTTTTTATTCTGTGTTTTACAATGTTGGTACCCTTTTCTCTTT
The DNA here is from genome assembly GCA_013399365.1 of Pampusana beccarii. Taxonomy (NCBI): domain Eukaryota; kingdom Metazoa; phylum Chordata; class Aves; order Columbiformes; family Columbidae; genus Pampusana; species Pampusana beccarii. Next base: position 1,752,044 of record VWYH01004461.1, on the reverse strand, counting down.
CAGAATGACAACAGTTCATCAGGGGCAGGTGGGCCAGTAAAAATAACAGAAAATCGATCTAAGAAGAGCAGCTTCTTTCGATGCACGCTACTTTGATGAACTTCTAATGATAGACTGCAGCACACTTAGAACCTTTTCTGCTTCTTTGAAAGCACAGGGTCACAAAGCCTCAGAAATAATACCACCAAGCTGCTGCTGAGAGCTCCATTGAACGTAGACTGCGATACACAAAATACCAAGTGGATTTTGCTCACTAAGCCTATTGACCTGTCAGGCTCTTCTTTCTCAGATATGGAAGCTATGAAGTGGAGACACAAATGCAAGAGTTAACTTGTTTTCCTTTTTTACTTTCTGTTTTATTGCCTGTTGCAAAGCTGCTATGTTTCTTTTAACTTTGCACATCCGTATTGGCCTCTTACTGCCTGTTACAGCACAATCTTACATTTGTATTTGCACAGTTTGACTTGTAAGTAAGATTCTTAACAGATTTGTGCAAGTTTTTCTTTCCTTTTTTTAAACAAATTTATTTTCAAGCAGAAGAGCCAGGGGAAAAATTAAGTCTCACTTCCATTATTTTCTATGCTGTATACCTGTGGCCACGACTGCAGCATGGATGTGGACACTCTAGTGATGAGAATTCCTCTTAACAATTGGCGTTTAATAATTTGTATGGGTTTTGCCTCTTCGATGCACAAATCTGTTCATGCAGAAGCTGCAGCTTCTATTCTGAATGTAGTATGTTGCTTTTCGTTCTTTACCCGACTTCGCAAAGTTGCGTTCTGAATTGCCAGTCACTGTCTGATTCACAGATGCACCTTTCAGTTATTTGAATAAACACGGTGTCTTTCCTCACGTAACTTCCCTTTGTCAGCTCAAACTGCCTGCAGCAGCTTTGTGTTGTTTCTGATGGGGAAGCGCACTCTGGAGTGGAAATCATCGTCACACATTGGCCTCATCACTGTCACTTAAGTGGCTTGTGGAAGCTGAATGCATGAGTTCTGAGTCACCTCTTTGTGGATTCATTTGTTCAGAAATGACTGCTTCTAAAGGTGACTCCCATTCCTACCGCAATTCTAGGGATAGTTCGTTAATGGCTGTAAGCGTTGACAACGGAGGTGTCCGAAAAACCAGCTTCCTGTGCAGTTGATAAGTTTATCAAGTTCTGGCACTAAGGAGACAGTCACATTAGGGCTATAATGTACTGTTAGTTCTGCAGTTAACGCTGAATGTGCGAAGCCCTCTTTGGTCTACTCAAGCAGTTATTTTTTTCCTTCAAAACTGGTTCAGTGACCGACTGTTAGGAGCAGAGTTGAAACGTAGTTGCCTTTTTTACTCAACCGAGCATTGTATAACCCAGTCTTTGTTCTACTACTTTTTTATTGTCTTCTGAAAAATTTCCTCAATGAGCAATTGAAACAGGTGCTTTAGTTCTGTCGATGTGCCAAACTTGGACCATTGTAAGCTTTAACGACAAGTTTGCGTCCAGCGTGTTTGTTTTTAGGGGATAGGTGCGTTCTGTCGCTGGCCAAGCCGACATCTGGCGTTCTTGCTTTTGCTTCCCTGCGGCGTCTGGAGTTGTGAACAGTGGGGTGGTTGTTACCGCAGGTAACCGCACCGTCTTGTGGTGTCAGGTACTGGATTTGACATCTCTGGGTCTGCTGTAAATATTTCGAAAGTGAACAGGCCGGTAGCGTTAGATTTCCAGACTTTTGGTTTTAAAAGGTTTAACATTTAGGAGCTTGTTCCATAAAGTTTTAAGTTGTTATCAACCCATCCCCATGTGTAGCTTAATAGAAATAGTTATTGTAACTAGATGGTGAATCTCGTAAACTGCTGTTGCTGCACTAAACCAGGAAAATCTTCATGGCAACAAGGTTTAGTGAAAAAACAACCCTAACTGCTCTGTCGTCTACCCTTGATGTTTTTCTCGGACAGGCTAAAGCAGTTCTGTTTTCTGTATGGTTAAAAAAGTGCTTCTATACAGAAAGTGTTGTGACACCAATTATGAATGTTGTTTATTTTCAGTAATTTACCTCTGACTTATTTGGTGTCGTAATACTTTGGTTTTTTATCTCAGGGGTTGTCTGCAAACCAAAACTGACATGTTCTGTGTTTGGCACCGTTTACAGAATGCTTTGTATTGTTTTTCCTGTCTTCGCTGTGTGGTTAAATGTTCATTCAATATTAGTCTCCATGAACTTCCCTTTGAAAGAGCCTGTAAGTAGTAGAGTCTATGAAGTGCTTCTTGAAGCAGCAGCGAATTGGGGTATCTGCTCTGTATTGGGGGGGTGGGGAGAAAAAAAACTTGCTATTTTCTTACATTTAGCTGTGCTAAACTGTACATAAATGTGAGGTAAGACCATAGGAAATTCACTTTATGCATGATAAAATAATGCAGTAAATATATCACTTCGCTTAATGTTCATGTAAAGTTCATCTTTTTCTATTTGTAGAAGAATTTAATGCAATTTTGTTGTCCCCTGCTGAAACTGAAGAATTCTAATATCATGTGCTCTTATGGATAAGGTAAAATGCGGATTTCTATCTCTTTCTTTGTTGTTTTGCCCCCACCCTTCTTGTCCAGCAGTATTAAGTGGCTGAGTGGCTGCACTTTATCGATGTGCGAACTTTTGGTCAGTACAGACCTTTCTGTGTAGTCTGCCCTGTCAGACACGGAAAACGTGCCGTATCTTTGCGTGCACATCAGCTGTATGTTTTACTGGGAATTTTTTCAGCTATACTTCCCTACAGACGGGCGGGTGATGATAAATGGTATGTTCTGCCTACGCATCAGATGCTTGGTACTACAGGCTTTTCTAAAATCACTATGATTGTTTTGTGCAGTCTCTGTTGCTACTTTGCTCGAGACTGTATCATCTAAATTTTGAAGGACTTTTAACTATACCTCAGTCAACTAGTTAGTATTCTAATGTCCATTACAGTGAAAGTAATATAATTATTATTCATTAAGCAGCAAATGTTTGTTGTTTTTTTTTTTCCAGAAATTGCCACTAACCTTTCAGGAAAGGCAGACATTCTTTGGTGGATTTCAGTAAAACAGAAATGCCGCTTATGCTATTGAGTCTTATGAAATCTTTCCCTCAGCCCCATGTCTGTGCACTATATCTTGACCAATTTTTATTTTAATGGTTAAAAAAGAAAAAAAGCGCCAAACAAAATGCAAACTCGTTTCAGTGCTTTGCAATTTTGGCTTTCAGTCTGTGCTCAGCAAAATATGCACAAGACATTTTTGTTGAGTGTATATATAGAATATTTGATTTACTTACTGTCTGGAAGTTCTATTATTGCTTAAACCACTCACGAAACTTAGCGCAGCTCACTTTTCTATTTGGGGGACAGTCTCAAAAATGCTATTTAACTTTTCAGACCTGTAGTTCTTTTTATGGAAAGTATTTCCCATTGTAAGTACCTTTCCCATACTAGTCTGCTGAAGTCAAGTGAATTAAGTGGATCGTTTTCACAAGTGAATAAAGGAGTCTTCAATACATATCACATTAATATTGTGAATGGATAATGATTTGAAAGTACACGAATAATGTGTAAAACGCATAATTGTGTTATGTGTGAAAATGCATCTGTTATTTGGTTATCTACTAATGTAACTGAAATTCTGCAATGTTAAACTTCTTAAGGATTGGTCTGTAGGTGATAATAGGTCTTATTTCTCCTCCATTCACTGAACTGCTTATGCCATTTTTATTCTTATAAATAAAACTTGTATTTCTTTCTTCCACAAAAGCAGGATTTCCATTGATTTTTCTTGTTTCTGGTGAATTTAATAATTTAGTGCATTCCTATGGCCTTACAAGCATTTTTGCAAGTAAAACTTCAATTACAGTTATTTTAATGCTATATAGCTACTAAATTCAGAATAAAAAGTTTAGTCCTTGAGAAAATGCTTAATTTTGAAATAGAAGTGTTCTACTGTGTGTGTTTAAGCACATTTTATCTCTGGTATAAAGGTGTAATGTGAAAAGCTCCTGCAGATATAAGTGAACTTGTCCTGTGGTTAACTTGTAAACCTAATCATTAATTGTGTATCGATGTCTATAGACAAAAAAAAACAAACCCAACCCCTAAAAAAAAGCTTCACACTCCAATGGTTTTATTATTCCATGTGAACTTTTTTACAACAATGTGTGTCTCAAATAAAAGTTACATAATGAAAAGTATTTGGAGTATTTTGTATGAAATATTCCACGTAGTTTTTATACAGTTGGCATTTCCACTCTGTTTTCGATACATCTGTTGTGGAAAGGGGTCCAGCTGAGTAGCATCTGTAAAGCTTTGCTTAACTTCCATGGCAAACCGCAGGGGTTTTTGAGTGGCTTTGCTTGTTTCTGAACCGGACTGTTCTTTAGATTTCTCCTGAAATATCCTCTATTCCTGTAGCGATTGCTTAAATCTCAGTACATTATTTCAGTGACCTTCAGCTTCATAAGGAACCAGACGTTTAGTGTCATGAAATACCCTTCCAAAGTGACTTCTGAGCAATACCAGTAAAGATAACACAATCTCCAGTTTGACCAAGAATTATCTACTCACATGGCTGTTAACATTTTTTGTTTTGTTTTAAATCAGGGTTATGTGAAAGGTTTATAAGTTACCTGAGGCACAAATATAATGAATTAATATAGCAAATATTGTTTGTCCAGCTTCCTTCAACACTGAATACGGAGGGATTTGACAGGAATATATGTTGACTGTTATATTAGCAATAGTTCTTCAGTTTCAAACTATTATGGTTTGGCAGTTACAATTGGTATGAAAATGAGCGAACCTAAGGAAAGAATGGTTTTGTCTGCTCAAGACAAAAGCAGATTAATGGTTGAGACACCCAAGTGGGCACCCTAAGGAATAAATTTGAAAGGCATGAATGACAAATAGCTTCTAAAGTTCATGCTGTTTACGTGTTCATCTAATAAACTATTTAGCTGAAAGGATGTATTGGCTCTTTACCTTAAGCAATAGAAAGCTAGAGTTACATTCTTGTTACACCTTATTATTGTTATTACTCTTTTTTTCCTTCCGGCAGACAAGTTTGCTGCTTTAGGACCAGCTGTTTAAACATTATCTTGCAGATCCCCTTGATCTGAACTGGTTCTAGATGCTCAGCAGTCCTCAAATCTCTTGTGCAAGTCCGTCCGTTCTCACAGAAGTTAGTGGCCTGCATCTGCATCCCAATAACATTTTAAATACATTTGCATTCTCTGTTTGTTAAAAGGAAATAGCAGGCATGCTTACTCTGCTTGAAATTGGTGATTTATTACAGTTCCTGGATCTATTTTTGGTTGCAGACGAGGAATTGCTATATAAATAGTGCACACTTGTAGACCAAAAGCAAGTTGTTGGTACGCACATAGAATGTATCCAGCTTTTATAATCCGGTAGATCGCCTTTTTCCTAAATGGTTTTTTTTCCAACTTAGGTGACTAGCAGCTCTTTAGCGTTCTTGAACTATACCAAAATCATCAATATAATGTAAGATTTCAGAATATTTTTTCCTTAGAAATATTCTAATCTCCAAGAGATACATAAATTAAGCTTTTATGTTGCATAATCTTATTCTTGCCATCTAGAGGTTTAAAGAAAGGGCATAGAATGGAATGCAAACCATACCGAAGAGAATTTTTAGTGCTCCAGGATGTTTTGTAGTTGCTTCAAAAATATTTTACTGTCTTTAGCAGAGCACATCAGTATTAAGCTTCTGGTGTGAACAAATGTTGCATGAATTCCTCCGAGCACATATTCAGTACATATTGTTCCCTCAGTTTGCTAAATTATGTTTTAAGTTTTGAGCAGGATACAAGCATGTTCCTCATCTGAGGAATTAGCACGTTTAATGAATTGTGGAACGCATAACTTGAACTCCACTACTGAATACACGGTACTGACTTCAAAGTGAACAAGAATTCTGTAAACGCGCAGTAAGTGTTTAGGATTCACCCTGTTTAGTTTTGGATACTTGCGTGGATGGATGCGATGACTTCCTGCGGTTGTGACTTAGGGCACAGCTCCCCAGGAGTGTGGGTGCTGCTCTCAGACTGAGGCACTTGTTACAAAACGGGGTTTGATTTAGCAGGGAAGCGTTACCGTTGTCCTCACCTTTCTGACTGGGTTTGAAACCTTTGCGGAACAGCATAAACAGAGATCGCCGCTGTGAACGTACTTATCTCGGGACAGAAAATGGCAGGTACCTTTCTCAACTGCTTGCGTTCACAATTTCTGACACTTTTAGCACTATTTTGTCCACACTGGCTATGTTCAGCCTTTACTTACCCAACTAACTGCAAGTCAAGTGCAAATTATTATATCAATGATGCTTAAAAAAAAGTTGAATATTTAATCTATTTTCAAGGCCGTTGGCAAATTCTCAGTGTTACTTTACTTTTTATCTTTTTTTTTTTTTTTTCCTCCAGGCAACATGGCAACTAATTAGCTCTGGTATGTATTCTAGAGGACGGACAGAATCTTTCCAAGAAGCCTCAGCGAGTTCTGTCTGTGAGATTAATGTCTAGTGCTGCTGAATACTGCTTCTGAGCTTCCTCACCTGAAATGCAGTGACTTTGTACCACTCACAGCTGTGCTCTGAACCAATAAAACACTGGGAAAAGGCCACCACATATGTCTTAAGTACTGTTTGTAAGTAATTTTCTAGAATAGCAGTGGTAAGTGTACTCGCTCTGCCCAGTGTAGGGATGGGCAATCCTTTGAAAATAGTATTCAGTTAATTAACTGTTCTTTGAGGGCCGTGTCCTGCTCAGCACACACTGGTACACTGCTCAGCGGATATTCTGTTTCGCGGGAGGGGAGGAGAAGAGCCCGTGGGGCCGTTTTCCCCCGTGGGGCCGTTTTCCCCCGTGTCTCCGGAGCAGCTCGGGCGCGAACCCGCGACCCTTCCCGCGGGGCCTCGCTCCGCTTGCGCCTCCCCCAGCCCCGGGGCGGCCCGTGGGTGGCGGCGGCAGCTGCGCCCCCGGCTGCGGGGGAACCCCCGGGGACAGCGGCAGAGGCCGCGGGAAGCGGCGGCCCCGCCTCCGGGGGCAGAGGGCAGCGGAGCTGCTGCCGCCCGCCTTTCCGGCACCAACCTCGCTGGTTTCCGCGCGGTGCCGAGATCCGAGCGCCGGCTGCCTGCAGAGCGGGGCCGGGCCGGGCGGTGTTCTGGCATCAGGGTGACAGGGCCGCCCTCGGGGAGGGGCGAGGAGCCGCCGCGCCCAGACCCGCCCGGGCCGAGCTCCGTTCCCTCCACCCGCAGCCCCAGACCCGCCCGGGCCGAGCTCCCTTCCCTTCACCCGCAGCCCGCCCCGGGCAGTCGCTGCCGTGCTGCGGGCTCGGTGAGGCCCAGCCTGTATCTTTTGCGGGGGTGGCGGCGGGGGTGGCGGCGTTCTGAGCTGGCGGCGGCAGCTCGCCCCCGCCCGGGCTCTCCTCAGGCGTTTCTGTGGGGCCGCCTCCCCGGTTACCACACGGCCGAGGGTGCCCGCCGGGGTGTGCTATCTTTTGCGGGGGTGGCGCGGTCTGTTCCCGGCCTATCCCCGGCCTGTTCCCGGCCTGTTCCCTGCCTGCCCCCGGTCTGTCCCAGGGCCTATCCCGGCCTGTTCGCGGCCTGTTCGTGGTCTGTCCCCGGCCTGCGCCTGCTCCCATGCCCAGGCAGGCCCGCATTTTCATACGCGCTTTTAAATTAATTTCAAGGCACTGTTGTTTGATTTTCGGTGCCCGGCAGGTATTCCCAAGAACCATAACTGCAGGAAACAGACTCTACCAAAAGTGTTTTTAGAAGCTGCTCTTGCTTTTCTGTATTTTCTCACAGCCCTTCCTCTTTCGGTAGGAATGTAGTTTGCATAAATAGATGGAATTACTTAACTTTTTTAACCACCCTCTCCACATCAGAGAGGAAATGGCTAGTTTGATTTTTCTTAACATTAAAAAAAAATAGCTTATTGTCATGGGAAATGCACTCTTCCTTAGAATTTATTTGTTTTGTGGTATTTACTCTGCAACTCTCTAACCAATTTATTTAGCTCATGGAGATGCCATTAGAAATTTCAGATGCTAGTGGAAAATGTAACATGAATAACACTTTCTGTGCTTTTTTATCCGAGGGCTTTTGTCTGGCTGGTCTCCCTGCTGCTTTCTTCCCTTGCGCGGTTTGTTGCTGTGCACACTGGTGGCAGCCATTAAACATCAGTGTGGAAAAACGTGCTCGTCTTTGGCGTGGTGGTTGCTGTTCTGCTCCTGGAACTATTCCGACTTACCTACAACAGACTTTTGAAGTAAGTCGTATGATATTTCCCATTCACTGAAGATTCTGTAACTGTGGAATCCTGTTGGACAAATAGCTAACAGAATTGAATATCAGCAGTTCTCTTGTGGCAGTGTGCTTTCTCAAAAGTTAGGTTTAATAATAGAAAATAACATGGTTGCGGCCTTAAAGCAAATAATAAAACTTAGGAACTTTAGTTTTAAAATTTGAGTATATGATGCAAACTAGAAATCAAATACAGCTAATAGAATTAACCCTCTTAGTTAACCCTTGAACTTTCTTCCATAGTAAGGGCCGCCTCTTGGAAAGAAAGAATTTAAAACAAGGTTGTTTATGTTTCATTTATCATGGCTTTTCATTCAAAGTTAGTATCAGTTAGAGCAAACTCCCTTTCAGCCATACATTTAGAAGTTTTCATGAGTTAATGTTATTCCTGCCTGCCAATTTTCTTCCACTTATGACACCGTAGCTCTTTCTGTAAAGATCAAAGTGATTAAATGATAATAAAGTTTCCAAGCTGTGCTTTGCTTAAGGATATAGAATGAAATACTTAATATGAGGTTTGAAAGTGTTTTTTCTCTTTATTTAAATTCTATCCAAATGAGACCACAAAACCAATAGAGTCAGGTAAGTTTTCCAGAAGTGGGTTGCAGTGTGACATGGTAGCCTTTGATCCCGTGATACGTTGTCCTGTGACTGCTGTATAGCGTCAGGTGAGGGGCTGAAGCCACCGCTTGCTTCACTCACCTGGAATCGCATGCAGAGCATTCTGTGATACTTACCCTGCAGTTACCGTTTTATGACAGAAACGTAATCTTTAATAACTCAGACGGTAAATGTCCTTTATGAGACATCATAATTCAGGTAATGTGCAAAACGATAACGAGGTTGTTTGTATGACTTATCTTTCAAGAGATTGATTTCTGATATTAAACCAAGAGAAAAAGATATTATTTTTATTTTCAGTTTCCAAATACCAAGTGAAAACTTTGATGTGTGTTCCAAAGATCTTTCCAAAATTATCTTGCTTTGGGGAAAAGTTGACCCACACCAATTTTGATTACTGTATGTTTCTCCATCCTGATGAAGTAGATCTCTGATTCCACTGGGCTTTTGGCAGATTTTTGACAGACAAGTGTTTGTCTTGTGTGGAGACATGATTGTGTCTATAGCATACAAAGAAGTATGAAGTCTATTAGAGTGCCCAAAGCATTTCCTGTGTGACCACGATGAAGACCGTGGTATGGTAACAATGCCAATTATTAGGTTACATTAATAATCAAAGATTCAGCTATAGAGATGACTGAGATGGCCAACACCTCTGTACATTGACCATCTTTGCGTATTTACCATATTTAGAATATTTTAAGTAATACCATCTATTAATAAAATTGCTCCGTGCTTCTGATTTTCAGCTGGTCACCAAAGACCCCCCGTACCTTGATAATACACCACCACACTCACTGGTTTCATGAATTTAAGATCTAAAGGTTTGTGCTCTGTCTGTTTTTAGAGGAGATGTCAGATGCTTAAGTGCTTCTTGAAAGACTCCCCGGCAAGTCTGTCACTCTTGATCTAGATGGGCAGTTTCCAACAAGGGAGCTCGGCCTCCCCCGCAGAGGTTCACCTACAGCAAAACTGGGGTTTAGGCTGCAAGCAAGTGTTCCAATGAAATTTTCTGCTACTTTTATTTTGAGCATGCAGGGTCCTAAAATTTGCTAGTGAACCCCCTTATTAAGCTTTAACTAGTAGTAGAAATTATCTTGTAATTTTAGGGACCAGTTTAATGTATCTCTTTTTAATTATGTAACTAACTCAGAGGGTGAACACTGGCTTACCAAGAATTTTGTGCAACCAAATTAAAGAGAAAATACAGTAACAGTCCTAAAAAGGCATATTTGTTAATGTATTCTCTTTTAATTATTTACATACCTTTTCATTCAGAGTATTGGTACAAAATTTTAGAATCAGAAGATACTCTAATGTGTCTTTTCCTTATTTCCTGCTTCTTATGACCAGAAGCATTTGCTTTTTTTGTCCCATGGCCATATCTGTAGTTGAAATTGCAGAAGTCATAAAGTCATAATTTCAAATGGGAGTCTATGGACTTGCACTGTGTTTGTCTCCATGATGGTTAAAGCAAGTGATAATTTTTATAAGTACTACTGCCACATATTTGAAAATAGAGGGTTTTCTTGTTTGTTTTTGTTTTGTTTAAATCAAACTTGGAAAATCATACAGTTTTTTGTAAAAGTTAAAGTGAGTTCTGCAGGTGTTCTCGGAAGACTGATTACAAGAGTCCCATTTTTACTGTGTCGGCTGAAAACCATTCTTGCAGGCAGAATTTCAACTTGAACTGAAATCACTTTTGAAAGAGGAAGGGCAGTCTGTTCAAACACGTGTTTCTGTGCTCCGCTGAAGCTAAAATGGGTATCTGTGTTGTGAAGTGGTTGATACAGAAATAATTTGATCTGGGCCAGCTGCATATGTTGAAGTTAGTGGGTAATCTTGTTTGACCCAGTGCTTGTTCTAACCAGAAAGGATTTTATCCATGTGTTCTTGGAATATGGTCCATACCTGTAGCAGCTTGTAGCCGCTTGCTCTTCTGTGATTTCCTGAATATAGTGAGGTTTTTTTACTTGTTCTTGCTGAAGATTGCAGCAGTATGGACCAATGCCAGCTCTTCTGTCTGCTGCTTTTCTTAACAGCTTTAAGCCCTGTTACAATAGACAGTTAATCTTATTTATCTTGTTTTTATTCCGACTAGGTAGTATTCTTTGCGCTACCGTAGAGCTCTGGATAAGCGAGAAGTCAGCAGAGCTACAGATCACTGTGATGTTCTTCACAGAGTATTTTCAGTCTCTCACAGTGTAAAAAAAGGTAATTCTCTGATGCTATAATTTCCACCTGTCCCACTTTTTAGGGTGGGGTGCCCTTAAAGTTTAGAACGGTGGGTTTTCCTGGGGGTTTTTTGAGTTGCTAGAAACTTGTAGCAAAGCAGGAGGCTGGTCTTTGTATTTATTAAATACACACAGTAGCACTTAAAAGTTTGCTTCGGTACAAATAGCTTAGAAGTGTTGTATGGTGGCAGCTTTTAGGCGATCTGCTGGAGGTGTGAACCAGTGACCATACACACGTAGGGTGATGGTGCCTGTGCAAATACATTGTGGTGTTAATTGAAGAGGCCACTGCCTTACTTGATTTTACCAGTGAAGAGCTGGATGCATCCAAAGTTACTCGATTTGTGTTCACAAATTCTGACAGCTGTGTTATCATTAACTGATAGAAAACTCCTCACTAAGCTGTTGTTGCCATTGCTTAAAAGACTTTCCCGGGAAGGTATTTGGGTCAGTAGTGTGTGACTATTGCATTTATATCACGTGTGCCTCCAAAAACACTTGAATATACTAAAGGCTCTAGGTAGCTAGTTTGGTAGAGAAACAATCCTACAGTAATAACATTTTCAGTTCCGTGTTCCACAGTAAGTGTTCCAGCATTCACGTTTATTTTTACATTTCCTTTTGCTATTGTTTCCAAACTTGAGTGCGTGGTGTTGTGAGGAAGTAGTGACGTTCCTGACTTGATTTTTCTCATCTCTCAGTCACTAGATGGTGCCATTTCACTTCTCTGTAATCAGAAACTGGCTTACCTATTATTTTTAGTAACGGTTGTTAATTACGTTTTTTAAAGCAAACAAAATAATTGGACTTCTGTGGGGTTTTTTTGAATTATTGCTTTTTTTCTGAGACTATGCAGTATACATATTTTGCTCAAATAAAACTAATGTATTAATGAAAAATGTGCAAACTTTCCAAGTTATATTCTTTTAAATGGTCATAAACTTTTCATTTTACACAGATTTGCATAGGTGTTACTGACTTTGATAATGAGACCTGATTTGATGAAACTGCAGATTTTAAATGTAAAATTGTTTGAGGGTCTTTTTTCCTTTTCTTCCTGAGCTCTAGTAAGTATCTGCAGCTAATGTGAATTATGATACGGATTACTTCAGTTGAGGTATAGCACTTTTAAGCCACAGACAATTGCGCTATATTTCTTTATGAATGTACGAAGAATTTAAAAGCAGGGAGTTAGCAGTGGCTCAGTTGTGTATCTTACTGTAGTACTAGGATACCCCAGAAACAGCTTTGTGCGGCTTCGTGTGCTAAAAGTTGTCTGGGGAGCTTTGGTTTAATAATTTCACGTTTAAAAGCTACATAGTGATTAGTGTGTTGTAACAACTCATGTGCTAATTAAGAGTTAGGCACAAGGTATGGGTATTATTTACCAATTTAACCACTTTTCTGTTCACCTGGTCAGAAATAGGGTGGATTGCAAAACCATTTTTGCAAAATGGCTTTGACACTTTTTTGTAATATCTCCAATTGAGAGAATGGCAAATTAGAATTTAACATTCACAGGAATGCTTTTTATTAATAAGAGTACTTATGTGGAATGATCCTACCATCAGGGGTTGGTTTGCTGGCCAGCAGTCTTTTCTTGGTAGGAACGATGTTCTGCAAGTGCAGCTGCCGTGTTGTGGTAGAAAGTCTTTGATGAGCCGATAAGGTGCAGTGAGTTAGGTTAGTTACAGAGCACCTTTATGAGTTTCAGGAGAAGCAGCAAATACAGAAGTTGTGTAAAGCTGTGCAGGGAGTGGCTTGTGGTTCTGGGTTAGAACATGGGCAGAGCCTCCGGGACGGTCAAGAAAAACTTTTAGCGTGATCAGGTGGTGTAAAACCAGTACCGCCAACACATTTAACTGGTTGTGTGAGCTGCTTGGTTCCTTCCTTTCAAGCCACCATCTCTTAATTACTGCTGATTTCTTTTGTGAAGAGCCAAGCACGTACTAAACATCCATGTTAAAGAAATGGAGACTTGAGCGTCTCCTGGTGCTGAATACACGGTGGTGTCAGCCTGCGCTGGTCTAGGCAGCTGGATCCGTCCAGTCCAGGTGTTGTACACTGGTGGCTTTTCATCGACTCTGTAACACACACAGGCAAAATTTCCCATAATCTTCATCTTTCAAAGTCTTCTGTTTGCTTTTGTTGGGCTTCGTTAAAGTACAGGGAATTTGAAATCTGTCTGTAAATATGCACCTGTTGAATCGGCATCCGAAACTGAAACAAGGTGTCAGGTTTTTCTTTTCTGTAATATTCCTGATTATCTGACGTTTTTGAAATGTAGGACATACGAATACTGACTTCTTTTAAAGAGGTCTGTGGGGTAGATTAAGCTCCAGTTTACATTTTCTAGTGATGAAGAAAAATGTTTGCCAAGTAGAAGGAAAACCAAGGAAATGAAAATAAGGTGAAAGTGTTACTAAGGTTTAAATATTCCTTGCAGGTTAATAATAGAAACCTCTTTTTGAATTGTTATGTCCCAAGCAGTATCTGTTGCTAAAAAAACACCACACCACACCACACCACAATTGTATCATAAACAGATTTTTTCAAAAGATACTCAACACATAGGAATTACTATAGTTTTTACAGTTTTCTTTTAGAATTTCAGAAAATGTGATTACTTGGAAATAATAAAAAAGCAGCGGTTGGCAGTGGTGCTGGTCGTTGGGAGCCACTTGATGGCATCAGGTCTTGTGAGTTCACCACCTGGTTTCATTTCCTCAAGGTCCTGACAGTAGGAGAAGTGGGAAGTGGGGCAGATTATCAGGCCATTATAAAATGAGCAGAGGTACAAACTGGTGATTTATTTGTAATGTGAAAGTTGAGGGGAGTATTCCACCCAACAGTTGTCCAGTTCTGTGTATCCGGCTACCCAGCCACAGGATATAATGAGGATTCCCATGTATCTTTGTAGTTTGCTGTGTTCCTTCAGTTTGGGATTCCTGAGCCGGCTGATCCTGAGCTCTGAGACGGATGAAGCTGCAAGACAGCCAGCCAGCTAACACTGCATATTCCAGGACTCTGGGTTTTTGAAAAGCTCTGATTTCTTTAAATTGACACATTTTCGTTTCACCTCCCCAGCTGTTGGACACTAACTGTCTCTTATGTGAAGAACTCTGGATGTGACTTACATTCCTGCTCCTTGGTTGAACTGTCTTTATTACTCTTTTTGCAGAGGTTCCTGCGTCCTCGCTATGAAGGTACCACAGTGCCCTCCTTT
>VWYH01004461.1:1695830-1737329 GCA_013399365.1 Pampusana beccarii | reverse complement strand
TTTTTTTTTTTTTAATAAATATTAAAAAAGAGCTGCTATATTTGATAGGCTTTTTCAGAAGTTTCAATTTGCATTTGTTTCGTATTAACTTTTAGGTGTATATATTAAAAGTAATCCTTTGGGATCTGTTTTCATACGTTAGATATGGTATACACAGCACTTGTTGTGACTCAATGCTTCCTGAGAAAATTTTGAAATACACTTAGTTGTGCAAGATGTATCATACTCCTACACTGTTCACAGTAGAGAAAATGTGAAAATAAGATATTTATAATGATCCTACTGTACACACCTTTTAGCAGAATAGTCTTGTGACTGGTCAGCTAGTTTGGACGAAGTTGTACCAAACTGACTTGCAACTGCATTATATAAACTATGATAGGATGTCCTGAAGTAAATTCTCCTTTCTGAAAAAAAAACCCCACAAAAGCCTGGTAGCTGCTATTGTGATAACGTCTTCCTGAGAGGAGAGAGACTTGACTAAACCAGGAAGTAAGGCAGGCAGTAAAGCATCTCTGTGAGGATATTCCTGTTTGCTTACAGGAAGTGAATACTCCGCGTTTGGATTTAGCATTACATGGTAACGCTGTAGGGTGTTGTAACACAAAGGAATGAGTTTCCTTATATCACAAGGAAGTGGAAGGAGAGCCCTACACCCCTTCTGGTATCTAACTCTTTCACTTCATTTCTGGCTAAAGTTATTTAGGCTTAATTTCTGCTATTGGAGCCTCAATAATGGGTAATCCTACTTTAAAAGGAGTGAATTGTGATTTTTATAACTTGATTTAATTTATTCTGGTAGTAAATAATGCTTGATTCTTACAGACATCTGAAATATTGCGCAGGTAAGAATGACAAAAGAAATGTCCTGGAAAGTATTAAAAAAAAAAGTGATGCATCAATAGGATTATTATTATATGATAGTGGCTAAAGAGCCCAGAAAACATACGGGTTTAGATTCTTTCAGCTCAGGAACCACTGGCAGTGCATACTGGTAATATGGTGCTAAGGAACAACAAAAATTCCCATGTGCTTGCATTTCTGAAGGCAGCATGGATTTCATAGGAAGAGTCCATGAAGTCAGAATGTGTTACAAGTGGGAGTAGCAGGAATATGATTTTTGTGAATCCCTTTTCAGTTTGTTTGCTGAAGAAGTAGTTCTGAAGGAGACATTTTTGCCTAATGTGTAACATGTTTTGTTTGCTGGTAATGTGAGACATTTTCTCACATTGGGCATATATTACTCAGCTGAGGTTTTTATGCTGCTTTTTACAGATGCCAAACATGTTGCATGCAAAAGAGGGCGATCAATCGGTGTTTCTAATCAGCTGAGCTGAAGATTAAAATAGTAATTAAAATGTTACTTTTCTAGAAGAAATAAGAGAAACCAAAGAAACATCACAAAAATTTATTATCTGTTTTTGTGCTTATAAACACCTGTATTCAAAGAGCAAGTAATGTTCCCCATAGCGCACAAATGCTGCTTTTTAAGTAATTTCAAATACTTCAACAAGATGATCTTTATGTGCTTGTTTAGGCGAGATAAAAATGCTGGCAAATGCAGTGTACTTAGTTGTAAGATTATGCTCCTAAATTTCCTGTACAGTAAGTGTTAATAAGTTATTTGTCCTTTTACCCAAAAGCTTGCTTTTGACATCAAATCAATTTCCTTGGGGGTGGAAGGGCAAGAATGTAAAACATAAGTATCCACCTGCCATCTTCAAAGTAGAAAACACATACAATAAAAGTGTATTGATTTTAAAAACACAAATGTGGTGGTGATACTACTGAATGTAAAATGGATCTAAGTATAAAGTTCAGGTTGGAATTTGCCCAGTGGTGTTTAGCAGCATTCAGACCTGAAGTTATTTTAGGTATAAGCTATCCTCAGTCACTTCCTGCTCGTAAGTAAGTAAGTACAAGCACTTCAGACCCTCACTTTAAATGTCATATTCAAGAGGAATTCTGTATACATCTGGGGCTAGGCTGGCTAAACTCTGTTCTTCCTGGAGGCAGTGACATTTCACATTGTCTTCAGTGGAAACAGGGTTATGCTGCTCACTTTCAGAAGTGCATAATGAGACTCGAGTATCTAGCTTATGCGATTTGAAAAAATAACTTTGATTACTTTCTAATAATTAAATTACTAAATTCAGAGAACTATATCAGTGAAACTGTTTATAATCGCAGTTGTACTATATACTGCAAAATCAATCAAGATTTCATGATTAAATGGCAAGTCTGCTTAAAAGCAGCAGCAACTGCATTGTATCCACATCATTCATACACACACTATAAATAAGAGCAGGATAATAAGACAAGATGCTTCTGTAATTCCAGTGACAGACAGAGGCTGACCCCAGTGTACTGACTGGGAAGTGAGCTGTTCCTCTAGCAGTAGTGTGTTTTCAGCACTGAGTTCCTGGGTTTGAACCCCATTAACAATCCATGTGGCTTTCATTACATTTACACTCGTCCTTTCCTCTAAATTCCTGTTCCAAAGCCACTGGTGAATGTACTAGTATAATTTGCTGTGATGTATCTGCTGAACAACCTAGTTCAAATTCTGATCTCACGTACACGTTGCCCTTTTTCATGTTTATATGCATGTTGCTAAAACCAGAACCTTGATTTAGCAGGGAAGAGTGCTTGTAGCTTGATGAGTGTCTTCAGATTCAAATACCTGTGGGAAAATGTATGCTAAACAAACCATAAAATTGGTGTTTAGGATTAACTGTAAAATCAATTAAAAGACCCAGACTCAGTAAGCAGCAAACATGAAAAGAATGTGATGAGGAATTTAGCTCAGGAGCATTCGCTGATCATATCTTCCTGGAAAACAAGAGAACAAGAGCTACAGGAAAATTCTGGCTGGTGCATTTTTAGAACACTCTTGAGGTTTATCATTAGCCAAGAACAAGAGATGTGTTTCACCAATGCAAAATAAATCAGTGCTATGAATGAAAAGGGGCTTTTGTGACAGAGCAGAGCATCAAAGTTTGGAGATGTTGTCTTCTTCCTTGTACGCGCCTGGTTTGTAGATGACTCCTCTGTTATCTTCGCCTCCCTTTTTACAGCTAGAATAAAACAAATGTATTAAATAACTATGGTTCCAATGAAGGAAAAGCATCGTTGGTTACTGAAAATGTCCCATTATGCATGCATGAGATTATTTTTCTCGGTATCAGTGCAAATGTCACAGTAGCTTATTGTTACAAATATTTCAGGAGAACGCATTCTGTGTGGAGGAGTCAATGCTGATTGCAAAGGATTGAGGCTGTAGGAAAGTTTGTAATCTTAGTCTTTTTCCAGAACTTGTCTTTGGTGGCAAACTGTCTGGCTAAATGATCTCTTATCAGTACAGATTTCTTCCACTTAAATGATGTGACCTTTGGGAGAGGTTTTTTCTAAAACTCCCTTCTCTTCTTGTTTCACTTACTGTTCTAGGAAAAAAATGAAAGGATTTGAAAAGCAATTAGGAGCAGCAGTGCTAGCAAAAAGAACAAGAGAAAGAGGAAATGGCAATCGAGAAACAGAAGACCTGGGTAAGTGTTATCAACCCAGCCTGCTTGTCCTGCTTAGTCTGGAAAGGGAGTCTCATTTCCTACCTGCTTGTGGGAGCAGTCAGTACCTAGAGTGGAAAGTGGGTTTGTGTTCTCCCCAGTACTCACATACAACTCCCAATTTCCTGTCCTTGTATCATTTAAGAGTTTACACAAGCACTGTTCCAGTAATAATTATTTTTGGGGAAAACCACCTTATATGGTTGCTTTTCACAAAAAAACCAACTATTCCTACAGTGGCAGAATGGTGGCCACTGTGGCGTAAAGGCCGCAGCAAGTAGAGACCTCGTAGCCATGTAAACATAGTTTGCTGGCAATAAAATAGAATTAGTTCAGAGTATATGATACAGGAGAAATAATGTTTACAATGATTAAAAAATCAAAGCTTTTTAGGAAGAGATAGTATCTTATAAAACATCAAACACTGGCATTTTTAAAAATGCGCACAGTTTCAGAAACACAAGCACTTCTTTGTGTCCGAAGAGGATTTTGGTTTGACTTCTTTTCCTGTGATGTGACAGCTGGACATCTTACCTTATCCTCCTCAGCAGCCAGATGGCTACCGCAAGAATGATGAGAACTCCCAGAACGCAGGCTATCACAAGAGAAACGACAAAACCTAGGAAAAGAGGTAAAGCACACAAAACAGTTAATTTCATTTACTTGAGAGGAGGAGATCCATCTCTAACGTGTCATAACATTTGCATTCTGCATCTGCAGCTTCCCCACAGCGGCTCGTAGCACTTTGCAGTGGTGGAATGGACAACTCTGCAGAGGTGGGTACTGGAAGGTTCTAATTCCGCACCTGGGTCCACAGTTCACAGAGCTGTGAATTTAGGCACCCGCTGAACTCAGAAAGCCGACATGCAGGCACAGGCATAGCAGATCAGAAACTCCTTGGGTTTCAGGGCTATAGTGTATAAGAGAGCTTAAGCAAAACTGAAGAACTAAACCCAGGTGACTAAGGATGTTAAATTGGGTGCTTTTGGTTTTTTTCAAGGCAGAAGAACACCACTGAATGTGGACAGCTGAAGAGTGATGTGCTTCGTTCTTGAGAACATTGCTTAAAGTCATCTAAGAAGGTATGAATGAATTTAGGATACTACTGTGAACAACGGAGTAATCTCATGTTTGCATTGAGATGTTAAGCATTATCATTATAATGGTATATTTGATAATGACCTTCATATGTATTTTTGGCAATGAAAGTATTTTTATTTATTTTGGCCTTCCCAAAGATCCTCAAGGTGAGTTCTCTTTTCTCAACTGCATTTTCATGATTAATCTACACGTTGTTTTTTATATTTTATCGAATGCCTGTTTCTCACTAGGCAACATCAGAACTCCTTCAGAGTGAAGCTGACAGGTTTCATGTGTTCCATCTAAATATTTTCTCTTATTAAATCAGCTATTGAGAAAACAGAAATGTAAAACATGGAGTTTAACCTTATCCTATTTAACCCATTAAACACTTTATTAATTTTACATCCAGCTGAATAGAAGCAGCTTGCAATCCAAGCTTTTTTTAAAAAAGGGGAGTTTTGTTATGGTAAAGGTGTGCCCAATGGACAACAAAATATAACACCAAATAGATAATTGTAGAAAAAGAGCTTGTAGTTTGAAGAGGAAGGGTAGGGGCATTTCTGTTTGATGAGAAGACTTCATGCAAAATTTAGTCAGATAGTATTTCAGCATGGTGCTATAATCATAACTGGACACGAGTTTCCATTTAACTTGTGGGCAGTGCAACATTTGAACATTGTAATGTATTTCAGCTGCATGTATGTGAAGCTGACGTTATTGCAACAGATTGCTGATGGACAAAATACATTATACATGTTTGAGTTTTTCTGAATAACACTTTAGGATTAGAAACATTTTGAAATGTCGTACTTGTTAATAGTAAGCACGAATTTAGATTTTAATTACTGGCATCAAAATGTGGATGACCGAACACTTCAGTCATTGGCATTTTCGATACAAGACACAGCTCAATGCCCCCATCTTGTGGCGTCTGTGCTCGGGCGAAGATGGCAGCCCTCAGTTTTGTTACTGAAAAGGCAGAAAAGTTGCTCTGAAAACCTAGTAGGGGCCTAGTGTGCGCACAACAGGATTTCGCTCACAAATTTCTGTGGTAGCCTGGCTGAGGCCCTGGTTCTGTGTGTGGCTCCTCCTTCCCTTCTTGATGAGTGTGCTCTGCTCCTACCTCTGATACAGTTGACTGCATCAGACTGGGCACTTGCAGCCAACAACCAGGTGCATTTTAATTGGGCTTTGACAGGAACCTTTTTTTTCCCTCTTTTTTTTTTTTTTTCCTTGAGGTGAGGGACTGCACCTGTGAGGGAGCCTTTGTGACCGTAGTAGGTGGAATGTGCAATTGCAGGGGTGATGAATACGGCTTTTGAAATGGGTAGAACATTTTTCTATGGTTCACTGATAGAGTCAATGAGCTTTTGTAATTAAATGTGCTTAGACTGAATGGGGTTTCTATTAAAGTAGCACCGAGCAATGCCTTTCTTGGCCCGAGAGACCAGTTCTTGGGTGAGAACAGCAGGATGGGCAATAACCCATACAATTGAACTCTGGTAAGTCATGCCAGCTGCAAAGATACATTGAAAATGCTTTTGTAGCTGGTGTCACCTCTGCATGGGAGCCAAATAATGTGGCTTAGCAGAGGGAGAGCCAAATGTTGTTATTGGGTTTGGCACTGGTTCACAGCAGCAATTTTGAGAAAGTCACATCTGGGTCAAATTTTCCCCCACAGATGGAAACAAAGACACTTGCACTATTTCTGTGAAGTGTTTAGAGATTCCTGGGTGAAAAGCATAGTATCTGATTTTTAGTTACCAGGACCATGGATTGTAATTCTCAGCCTTTTAAGTATCGAGCGTAATTTACAGAGAGAGGGTAGTCAGATCCTGTGGAAGGTCAGCTTGAGAAACAGATGGAGAACTCGTATTTCTCATTTCTGACTGACCAGTCTGACTCAGAAAATCGCTGCCTTATAGAAGCAGTTAGCAATCAGCAACATCCCCTTGCCCAGTCCACCAGGTACTGAATCTTGACGAATTGAGATGGTAGGAAAAAAAAACGTTCGATCTCTAGGATTCCATGTGAACTGGTCTTAAACATAAGGTAGCTGCTCACTCCAGAACTTCTGTTAGTGCAGTAAGTGTTTCTGCAGTGGCATTGCTATAGGAGATTGTGCATGCATTTAAGATCTCGCAGAGGAAGCCTTACAGTCTCAGAAACTCAGCAGCTGTGTTGCAAATCCTGATGCTGCTGTTTAAAATCATTGTACATAATCTGACTTGAGCAGAGGTTTGAAGGAGATTACTAAACCAGCCATTCTGGACCCAACTACTTCCCTAGTTGGCAGCCGGTGTTTGAGATTGGAAGTTTGGGATGAAAGTTTTAACCCTCTTCCCAGTCATATAAGAATGCCATGGGAGAGAGGGATATTTCTATCCACAAAAGCAGAAAAAGGACCAACGTATTCTAGTTCTTTCTCTTTTTCACTATTTAGCCATCTTTTAGTTTACTCAAAATAGTTTTGTGCAACTAATACCAGTTTGTATGTTAATCATGGGGCTATTAAGGATTGTTGATGATTTGGTGAGCTTGTCATTTTCTTATATATTTTGGTTAGAATATAGCAACAAGAGAACTACTAGTGTAATGCTCATTTTAACATGAGATTAAATCGAGGCATTGTTCTATAACCATTATTTTCTGCAAGTGGCAGCACGGGGACTTGATAAGAGGCATGAAGATAGAATAGAATATTATGACTATGGCTTTATATAGTATACAACAAGAAATCAAGAAACAGAAGCAGCAAAATCCCAAACATGATTGTGTATGCCTTGTCAGTTGTATACAGTCACAGAAATAACTTCTGTCTTATGCCAAGTCATATTACACTCAAGAAACAAGGTTTCCACTTGTTACCAACATAATGCAAACAAATACGTTTTCTTAGCTGACTGATAGGGAGGTTGTTCTGTGATTTATTCTTGATTCTGAAGCAGTAAGATTAAGATTACTGCTCACTGCAGAGAACTATGTGTGAGCAGGGATTGCAGAGACTCTTCATTATGCATAGCAGAAAGGTATTAATGATCTTTCAGAAAGGGAAAAATCTTATTTTTTGTTAACAAATGACCCGATGCAGACTGATGCAAAATTTTGTTAGCCAACCATACTCAGTATTTTTTGTTAGTCAGATCTTGAAAGTGGGCTGCAAACTATAAACAAAATAAGAACAGAGATGATTGATCAGAGTAACTTCTCTCAGCATTAATTGAAGAGCAGAAATGGTAGCTTTAAATAGGAGAAAGGCATAACTAAACTAAACTCATTTAGACTTAAATATTTAGCTATCTGCTGCTGGTAATGGGAACGGTTGCAAGGTTTGCCTGATACCCATTGTGGGGAAACAAACTTATATACTCTTTGAATACCTTATTATTGTAAGAGAAGAAAAGGGAACAAAATGAACTGCAGGAAAATGAGATTGCTATGTTTTTGTAGTGGTACAGTGCAACAGGACTGCCGCCTCAGTATTTCAAGTATTTCACACAAATCACTGTGCACTGTTTCTTTGCATAGAAGGGTTCATACAGCTTACCTTCACGGAAGGAGATAAAAACCAGTCTTTCCTGAAATTCCTGAACGTTTCGGAAGTTATCGACCATTTCCAGGGGCTCTGGGTCGTCACTCTCTGTGCAGTACATGGCTGTTTCCAGTGCCAGTAGCTACAAAGGGAAGCACCCTGTTCATCTCCCAGAATACAGTGTATGGTCCTTGGGAGGGAGTGTTTGAAATCAAAGGGGTAGTCAAAGAGAAGAGGATGCATTAAGTAACACTTAAGTCTTGCATGGCCTGTGGGCCTAAATATAGAATAATGTATAAATGGTATGACATCTCCAAAACCATATGCGTATTTTGTTTACATCCTGATAAAATTAATCCTGCTTAGTAATTATCCACCAGGAAAACTGGATGGGAGGAAACATGGTGGCCCTCTGCAGCGTGTTCTCCCTGGCACAGTCTGACTTGTAAACAGTACTAAAAGCTGCTTTATGAAAGAACTCTCTACTTCAGTAAAGACTGGTCTGGCAGAATGGACCAAGTTAAGAATGGACTTTCATAACAAGGAGCATACAGTAATATGAGCAGAGATTTTGGTAATAACATTTTTTCCCCTGCGTTTATAATTAGGTGAATCAGAAGATATTGATTGGGAGTTTATCTAAGTGGCCACCTAAGAACAAAAAAAGTCAATTAGGTGAGCACAAAAGCTTAAGTTGGACAGAAACCAGGGGATTCAAGACTGACAAATATGCTTTTTAGAAACTTAACATCTACCCAGCCTGTGGTACCTAAGCCAGTCATGATCAAAGTAGCGCTAAAATACTTAGCAAATAGTGCTCAGACATAAAGCCTGAACAAAAATGATCTAGACGTGACTCATGGAAAGACTCAAAGCAGGGAGTAAGTACATAGTAAAAACGAAAATTAATCTCACTTGACTGTGATTTTTCAAGCTGATACTATACCAATTGCTATGCACTTGTCAGTCCTTAACTTATTCTGGTCAACTGAAAACATCCTGACTACAAACAGAAAAGGATATCAATTTATGTCAGTTCTGTGCTGTTCTTCCCACTTAACGGATTTTAGCAATGGTCATCTTTCACTTTACAGGTACATAAGAGAAATTCAGGAAATGAGAATATGCATTTACTGTTCTTTAGCAGACACCAATCAGGAAAACAAGTGCTGTATTTAAACTTGCCTGCTCTTGTGAAATTTTAACAGGGTGTCGGAAAACCGTCCAGAGAACACTAGGGTAGCAAGGAGGAGTTGTCAGGGATCCTTCATAGCGATAAAACTCATCCAGTGTGTCGGGAAGCAGTTCTCGAATATTGAAACCTGGGACTTGGACCGTCTGATCTAAAATAGGGGATTCGTATTAAATGCTGCGTCATTACTACACAGGCAGTGTACCAGTGAAGTGAATTTGCTTTTCAGTAAGTAGGATGCTTTCAGTCATATCACTAGGAAAAGAAAAATACATTTTAACAGTGATGATCTCAGTTTAATAAGGAGTACATCTTTTTAGATTTCCTATGTGCAAATCTTGTCTTAGGTACCAAATCAGAATTCCCCAAGATAAACTGGCCATATTAACCAAAAACCACCATGTGCAAGAAATAAGGCCCAGTCAGAAACACGTGGTGCACAGTGGCCGTGCACTCCTCATGGAAGTGCACTGCATTTTTAAGTCTTTTACAGTTTGTGATGGGTTTGCCTGGGATTTCTGGACTGTTCCTTCAGCCAGTTCAGTCCCTCTCAGGGTGACATCTGATACTCTCAGCCATTCTCAGCCACTCTCAATCCAGTGCAGGCTGATAGCCACTCACCCTTGTATTTCACATTCTGGAAGTGCCTGAAGATCTTGTCATAGGATGGGTTGAAGGGTCCAATCTGTAATGAGCAGATAATTAACAGCTCTGCAAATCACCACAGTCCGGATATGAGTCTCTGCTTCTGCACACAGCAGACAGCAGGATTTGATGGCCTCTGCCATAAGGCAAGTATCGCAGCTATCCAGACATTCATTACTAGAATGGCGTAAATACTCTTTTTACTCAGAGCATCAACACTATCCTCAGAACCCCAGTGATGATCTTACTCCAGAGCTATTATAGCTACTTGGTCATAATGATATCTTAACAGCTGCAGTGCAGACCTCTTATGTGCACTCAAAAGACCCTGTTGCCCTTGCCTGTTGAGTTGCTGTGCAAATGAAGAGGAACCGTTTCCTCTGAAAACGCTGCAGGCACAAGTTCCCAACTGACAGGCTTCTCAGAGCATCTGCTGGTTTCTAGTTAAAGCCACATTTTTCTACCCACCAACAGTTTTTACTCTCCTCCTTCTCACAGTCCAGGAAGGTAAAGAATGGCACCATTGGGTACTGCAGGGCTGATGGCAAGGGCTATATCTCAACTATCAAACAAGACCATGTTGTTCAGCTGCTCCCAGCAGCTTTTCAGTCCAATAATCAATGCCTTTTGAATTCTTTAGACTTGGTGCTTAGCAACTCCTCTGACAACCACACATAGTAAGCTGGTGTCCTTAGATCAACTGTAAAAGCCACCAGCTGTCTGAAAGTTTTTCAAAGACTTAATCTCCATTGTTCCCTTACTTGATTTTTAAACAACATTGCTTAGAAATAACCAGAATCCCAGTATTATTCCCTAGCATAATATACAATACTCTGACACTTTTCACAGCTGCAACTTCCAAATGGAATGAAATTAACACAAAATTACTGTCGAAGTCTTAGAGCTGCTGGGAAGTGAGCTTTGATAATATTAATGAGAATTAGAGCTTTGTCTGCTAACTAGAACATTTTTACTTTTCTGATGGAAATGTGAAAACCTGGGTGTTTTCAGGTTTGTTTTTTTTTTTTTTTAATACTGCAGAAAGTCCTCACACTTAAAAATCGTCTTCATAGTTATTAAGGAGTTTTAATCCTCAAGAAAAAGGAGAATTATATATGTACAAGCTTCTAATTTTTTTTCTTTCAGATTGTTATTATATTTAATTGCTTGTATGTGGGCCTTTAGAGGGGAAAATTGGAAAGCGGTCCTTCAGTCATCTTGAAAAGGGCACTGAATTTGCTTGTTTACTGTAATCTGTGATTCAAAGAATCTGGGAAGTTTGTGACCTGAAGACTGTGGTCAAATCCTAATTACATGTGGTGGCCAAAGCCCAGTTTGTGTCTGCCTGTGTCTCTGCTGTGTTGGAACTGCTTCATGCTCCAACAGGCAGTTTTGAGTGAGTTTGAAATCCACAGTTGCCTGTTATTTGATAAACTCTCCCAGTCCTTAGTTTGTAAATGAGTGCAAAAATGCATTTAACGTAGCTGAAGTTAATTTACTAGAAAAAAAGAGGAAATATTCAGAGTTCCTCTTTTCTTAAAATTTCTTCTTGTTTATGTAGAGAAAAGGAAGAACCTTTATTCAACCACAGGATTGTTAAATAATCTAGGTCATTTTGGACATTAAAGGTCTCCGATGACTTAATGATTGAAAGCACATTGTAAAGCATACAGAAGATCCTGCATCCTACCTCAAGGAGAATAGCCAAAACCGCCAGTCCATCCGCTTTGTCCATTGCTGCTGTTACATCTGGATATTTCTCAGAGTTATAATGCACAATATGCATCTACAAAGGAGATATATGTTATGGTAACGTCTGGGGCACGCTCACATTTCTGTTTCACAGCTAAAAAGGATTAGTGCAACCACCTCAGGCTAAGACAATACAAAGGGATCCTTCAGTGCTTTCTGGGTGTAGGGGTAAGATCTTTCTAGAGAAAAGCAAAAGGTCCTGGAAGTCCCACTCCCAGCCCTGCTGTAGCTGAGTTACCCCCATGCCCACATAGTGGAGGGAGGAAGAGGATCAATCACTTCAGCTTTAAGGCATCTTGACTGTAGTACTAGGAAATTCTTCTAAAAAGTAACATCTTAGCATTCTTGGGGGTCTCTGGTGCTTAGAATGCAAAACCTGGTGTTAAATATAACTAGAGAAGAAATGGATTCCTAAAGTGCTGTTATGCAGGGAATTTATTCTGACTTTTGGGGGTAAATATCCCATTGGTGCTGCTTTTCAAAATCTATTCCTAAATCCGTAATTTAGTATTAGAAAGGATAACAAATAGTTCTTCACTGGTTAGGAGGTGAGCCAAGGTAGACAGAGAAGCAGTGGTGTGTACCTAAAAGATATACCTGGGTTACAGAGAAGAACCAGGTTGTCACATATCTAGCAATTCGCTTGAAATTAGTCAAGTGACCCAGTGCCAGCTCTGAGTTCAGAACCTGAATTCTAACTCCCTGACTTGTGGCATAGTCATGAAAGTACATCAGACTCCATCCTTTTTTGTGGTGCATAATGAATTTTTTTAGTATATACCCTGATCGTGCATACTTGGATTAGGACTTTGCAGCCTTTTACAGTCGTACCCAAGATAAAGATCCCACTTTGAAACAATAGGACGTGCCCAACCTTCATGTCTTTCCCTGATCTGAGCTTGTCTTACCTCTGCTGCAAAATGCTTCCCGCTGACCGTGTGCTCTGAGCCTTCTGACTTGTTTCTGTTTCCCCAGTGCAGGTGAAGCTGAGACGCCGTGTATTCGAATGGGAGGTTTCTGATATACATAGTAGGTGACAGATACATTTTCACTGTAAGCAGACCAAAACCAGATGGGAGCAAGTGAAACCACAGCTTTCAAGCACAGAGCAAATAGAAAGACTCTGTATATTACATATGGAGCATGAACAAAGCAGATTCTTAACGCAAATCCATCTTGGTCTGTGGTAGAAGATAAACACTCCAGTTGTCTTTAACCCTTTCTAGGCAATTCAGGATAATTTAGAATATACTCTATTTTCTTAAACTAAAGGAATTGAATGGGAGAATTGTTGCTAATAGAAATCTTCCCTCTCCCTGAAGAATGCAAAATTATCTCAGTCATTGAAGTGACAGTTAATGATGTGTCAAAGCAAAATTTGGCTCATGTGCCTTCTGTCGATCCCTTTATAGTGGTTAAAAATGGCTTAATAAATGAATATTTCTCATGGTATTTTTAAACTCCTGTTATATTGAACTCCTCTGCCTCTTAATCTTCTTTTAGGAGCATATGGCAAAAGCAAATAAACTCCCCCCTCTCCCCCCGAAACCCAGAGCACTGATGTCAAGCAGCAAGATAATCCCAGGCCTCAAGAAGGAGCATTTCCTCTCTTGGCGTGCTGGAGGGAGACCGTGGTGTGCGTTACCCTCCCTTCTGCTCACTAACGCTCTCCAGTGTGGAAAACAGACTGGGTTGTTTTTTTGTGTAGGAATTACAGTAGTAATTCTCAACCCAGAAGAAACTGAGCTGTTTACTTGTCAAGTTTGGTCGTCATAACGCAATGGTTTGTGTAAAGAACAAATCAATTTCTTTGCAGTTTGTCGTCATTATTTTCCAGTGTGAATACAGATTGTTTCTGGAGTGTCCCAAACATGATTTTCAGGGGAAACAAGGCTCAAAACTTTAATGAAGGAACAGCAGCAAAGCTATGTATTTTTATGTTAGTGCTAAAAAGCTTTTTTTGAGCCCTACTGTTTTCAGTCTAGTTGAAATGGGTAGTTGTATCTGGATTAACTGGCCAGTGAAGCACATTAATTGTATATAGGAATGATTGATACCACAAAACCAAGCATCCTACTGATTTCTTCTCTAACTGTAAGAGCAGATAGCAGCAGATGGTGTAATAGTCACTCTGACAGAGGCTGATTTTTCATTACTCAGAGCAATTAAGGTTTGCGTCTGAGAGAGGTTTCTTGACTAGGTCATATATCCCCTGCTTTCTAGGAGGGCACTTATTCCCATTTTCACTGAGGAGGGGATATATTTTAGTCGTTGAACTTCTTGTTTTAGTGGCAAGGTCTGACAGTGTTGGTGGTGTAGGCTCTATGAGGAATTTGCTTTTACGTGTTTGACTTGTGTGAGGGACAGGCTCTCAGTGATGTTCTTTTGTCTCGCTTGCTCTCTGGCACCATTAAAGTCCAGAATGACCATGTTTCTTTCTCTGCCCGTTGCCTGTCACTTAACATTAGCATGATACATTTAACGGTGACAGTACGATCTTTCATTTGGGACCAAGAAAGGCTCTTAGGAAAAGAAGGTTCACAAGGAAAAAGGGTGTTCCAGTCATTCCTCGTCTAAAGCAACCTGGTTTTGATGGAGAAATCGATCAAGAGGAAACCCAAGAGCAATGCCCTAAGAGCTTGGCCCTGCCTGACGAATGGGCTTATGATGTTCTGCAGAACAGTTTACCCACTGCCAGAGAAAAGCAGAGACAGAGCCCATTTTATAACACAGATTCTTTTAATGCTTATGCCATAGAGGAGGTTACAAAGAAGGAGAGCCTCATAACTGTTCTTAATTCTACGTGTTCAAATGTTTCAGGAAAGAACAGAAAATGGCAGGACTAGCTTGCTGGTATTTTATATTGTGTCAGTATAGTTGACCTTTATGAGACCACTTCTCTGCTTTTACCTACTGTACTGACACTTCGATTTACTACTACAGTGGCCTACATGTTTGTATGCTATTTCTAATTATTTTTCTGTATTTTTAGCTGTCTGTCTCATTTTACACTAAAGAGGTTTCTCTCTCAAGTCAGAAGAACAGAATGGGGCTCCTAGCTTTTTTTTTCTCCCTCACAGAATTCAGCTGAGCTGCTTTGATTAGGCTGGAATGTCAGAGACCCATTGCACCCATATTTTATCAGTTTATCTTTCTTAACAGAATCACAACGTCTGTTTCAATTCTGGAGCACTCCAACCAAACTAATAAGAAAAGCTGAGGGATTAATTCTGAGATACCTAGAGTTTATTTAAAAACCACCGTCAATTCAGCTTACTTGAATCCATTTGTACTTAGTACATTCCCAGGTTTCCCTACTCTGTTCTCTAGATGTAGGTGTGCTGATGCGAAGGCTTCATCGTCATAGTTTAATTTCATCTGATAATCAAAGTAGTTCACTCATAAAATAAAAAATCACAAGCTCCGGCAGCTCCTGCCGTCACAATCCCTTGCTGTAATTGAGCTCCCTTACCTGAATGACCATTATTGGTCAATGTAAACTGATCTGTGGAGGGTACATTATAGCCTATGAACTCTAAAGGCAAGAGGTTAGAATCATACTGGAGGATATCTTTGTGGAAATCTATTGGCGACTGGAATACTCCTCCACAAAATGGGTATTTCTTTGGCCAGGCCTTCTCTCCATCAGGACCTGTGAAAATTAACAGATACACTTGTCAAGCCTTAACTATGCATTTAGTATAAAAACTCCCATGTTTCAGCCCTCACCCATAATTTGGAAAAGGAGCCTTTTCTGAATTTTTAAGACTTTTTTTTTTTAAACTTAATTTCATCTTTCCAATGTGCTATTGGATAGAAAAGGGCCAATACAAAAAGCTCCCACAGAGGTACTTTACTGCCCCTTGATTTTTGTACAGTCTCAGCTGCTGTGGGGGTTACACTCTTGGGTTCGTGCCGGGCTGGGCCGCACACCTTGGACCCTCTCATGAGCCTGTTGTCTCTCTTCAGAGCCCACAAGCCTGACAAGTTTGGATCTGTGACAATATTTGGATTATTTACTGACATGAATTACTTTTCCCTATGCAAGTAACAGGTGTATGCACCGTAGCACAACTACTCCAGCCTTCTGAAGAGAATTGCTGAAAGAAGTGACTTCGTGTTGACAGAGGAAAGTTTCCATACTTTTCAGTACACAGAAAGCCTGACCCTTATAAACTTTTCCTTATGGTACAAACTGTCTAGCTCTATCTAGCCATATTGCATAACCCACAGTGAAAAGCTAACTTGCAAAAATGGAAGGTATTATGATAATTTGACCTGCAGTAACTTGTGTAAACTCTTGTGAAACTTTTCTTCATTGCAGTCTTTTTGCCCTAGGTGGGATCTGCAAAGAATAGATAATATCAAGAGGTTTTAAATTGTGCCTTTGATTTAATTACACAAGTAGCTGGTGGCTGTTTGCAAGCTGTAAGCTGAGACCATTTGGATTTAGACCAAAAGAGGTACTTGAAACTTGTGTTTCTCCCTGATTCTGCAGATTCATTGTGATCCTTTCTAATCGTGATCTTGTGGAATGCCGCAGCCCGATCTATATAACACAGACCTCCCTGTCTTAATTCCACTTCAATGAAGCCTTATCTTTCAGAAGGGTAAAAACACCTGCTCTTCCTTTAAGCAATGCAGGTAAAAGCTACTTCATTAGTGTCCTATGGATAATTACTCTCTTTGGCAGCTTGTTTTTCACTCTGAGTTTGTCTAGCTTTGACTTTGTTTAGATGTGATTGCTTTTAATTCTTTGCTTAGAAGTTGAAGAGCCTCCTGTTAGCATACTTTTATTCCTCATTGAAGCACTTCTAGTGTAGAGGACACCATTTCTCACTTCTCTTAAACTAAATAGATGGAGTTACTTGAGCCTTTAGGTAGAAGGCTTTTTTTCCAAACCTATAGTATTCCTTTTGGCTTCTTTGAAGTCTCTCCAGTATGTTAAAATCTTCCGTGAATTGTGAATGCCAGGATCTAATGTGAGATCAGGTCATCTGTGGCAAAGCAAGTTCAGATCTTTTCTGAGGGAAAATTAAAAGTCAGGATGTTATTAGAGGCTTACTTCTCAATATGAAAGACATTTTCCAAGAATATGGTTAGTGGAGGTGAATCTGCCTTAAAGACAGTGCATGTAACAGTATTGGCAAGTTCAATTCTGGTGCTCAAAGACGGGCTTCCTTCCTTCTAAAAGCTCTAAGATTGTTCAGGACACAGGTTAGCACGTGACTTTGGTTGCAGTGTGGATGCTCAGTCTGTGCTTTTCAGTATTAATAGGCCTTGATGTTACTGTAACTTAAATCTTTGACTCCAGTTCACTGCCAATCACATTAACTTCTCACCTCTTAGATCTTCGTGGTACTACCTTAAAGTTACTGACGTTCTTTTAAAAAGCCAATAAACGTTATGCTGACATTATAGAAAACTGGATACTATCCTCTACACAGTTTTTGGCAAATAACAGATCCATCCAGAAGAACATAAATTCCATACTGTGGGACATACATACTCAAGGATATTTCCCAGGAAAACATATGTCAGGATATACCAGGAAATTATAGTTTCTTCAGTCTGAAAGTTGATGTACAAGACAACGACACTGCAATTTAATGCTTTCCAGGGAGCTAAGGCTACAGAAGCATCAGAAAAATTGGTGTGAAGCCTTTATTGTAAAAAGACTTCAAGGCCCTTTAAAAGGTTTGAGGTTTCTGTGCACTGATAAGATAGTGAGTTTTCAATAAGACTTTTAATATATTGCATATCAGAGGTTCAGAAACTTGATACTTAAACAGGTAATTTTTAATAGATGCATAAAATAGAAGCCTAGTCCCAGGCAGTGGAAACTGTGTCGTGAAGTACCCCTTACTTTTTCAGTACTGTGTTTGGATGACTTGAATGCTCTTCAGAGTTGGGAGCAGAGTATGGGAACTTCCACAGCAACATCAGCCGTTCAGAAGGGAAACTCCTGTCTTTTGTATAAAATGCTGTAGTTATTGCAGTCTTTATGTACCTTGATCTTTTCTAGCAGTTATCCTGATATAAATTGTCAACTCCACTTGCAGGCCTCTAACCTACGGCAGGCTTTGCTTGTTTCTCACTCCTGCTCAATAATTTAGAAAAAAAAAAGACCAAACAAAAAAACGTTTTTGGGTACAAAACGAGTTTTTCTAGAAACTCCGCCTTTTGTCATGTAGTCTTCCTAATTTCAGTGCCTCAAAATTCCTGTCTCAAGAGCTGAGCTCACTGCAGCTTGGGTTTGCATACATGAAATTGAGATTTCCATGGCAGATAAACCACACAGCTGGAAGGCATTTCTCAGCTAGCTCTGTTGAAAATGAATGCCTGATTATGAACCAGATTTTCCTTTTTCTGTGCCAGCACGTTCAGATAAATTTGGTGGAAATCACGTTGTGTTTACAAAGGCTCTGTCTGATCACTACTGACTAAAGATTAGCATGTGGATGTATTAAGATTGGCCTGTACTACAAGTTCCAAGCAGTGTTAACATAAGAAGTATTGCAAAAATATCTTAGTGTTTATTTTCCTCCTTTTGTGACAAAGGGAAATACCCAGGCATTTCAGGTGATGTTTGCTGCCGTGAGGATCCCGTCAGGACTGTGTCAGCAGAGCAGTAATTGTGCCGTGGGCCCATCCTGCCCACCCAGCGCTGCCGTTCAGCTGTCGGGTGAGCAGATGAAGGTCCGGAGCTGTTGGTGTGGGGCAGCCGGACCCCTTGTACAGCCAGAACACTCCGTGCTGCAGGGAGGGCAGGCTCAGGCTGCCCAGAGCCACCTCACGGGCTGCCTTCTTCTGCGTGAGCTTCCAGGACCATATTCCCCTGCCGTGCTGTGAATAACCCTGAGCCTGGCTGTGCCCTCACGGCTATTTTATAAAAGATGTCAGTAAATAAGGTAGTACTAACTCTTTAGATAGTCTTGTCACCCAGCTGCACAATAGGTTGAGCAAAATACCCTCAGCTTCATGGCTGCGTGTGTCCATTGTATCATCTCCTTTGCCAGCTTTTAGCTTTCCGTGCCTAAGCCTTCAGCCAGCCTGCAGCCCTAGCGCTGCTGGGTGATGCAGGACAGATGTTCCTTTAGGAACAACAGTGGTGTCAGCTCCCAGGATGTGTACACTGGCTGACTTCTTTTTTTAAAAAGAAGAAAACAGGCCTATGAGACATTGGTGTTACCAACAGACTTTTGTTCTCATGACCGATTAATATTCCTGTTGCTCGAGCTTCTCAAGGAGTGTCCAAGTTCTGATGCAGTGGAATGCATTGGGTCAGTAGCGCAGGGGCCGTCTGTGGTATTTTTGCAGAGCTTTCTGCCCTGTTCTCAGCCAGCTGGAAGCTGCGTCGCTGCCGTTAGCCCAGGGCTGAGTTAGCGGTGGCGGCTGAGTCCAGGCTCCCTGCCACGGTGACGTGACCACAGGTTTCCATTTCACTCAGGGCACAGGCAGAACTCAGGGGTACCGTTCTGTGTACACATATTGCAATACGTGTGTATCTTCCACGTTTGTCTCCAGAGGGAAGCTTGTGACACACAGGAATTGTCAAGGGCTGTAGCTGTCCCTGCTACTCTATTCAAGTTCTCTGTGAGAAATTTTGGGCGTGTTCTATTGCGTTCACTAAAGCGGGCATTTCCTAAGGGGAAGTGGAGGAATCTTAGCACAGATTCTCAGCATGTTACTGAATTGGAGTATTTGGCAAGAGTAAAGCTAAGGAGTTTGTAAGTCCAATTAGCCTGATGTCTGTTAACAACAGTTCTTGTGTTTGCTTTGTAGTGTGAAATTGTCTCCTCACATGCTAAAGCATGTTAATAATTCTGTTGGCACTGTTTCCTTAAACTTGGCTGTAAAGCTATTTTTCTCCATTGTAGCTGCTTGTCCACCCCGAAGGAGTGATTCTGGTTCTTTGATTGCATTCCAGCCCTCTAACATTACAGAAGCAGCAAGCCAAAATCCAAAGAATTGAAGCCCAGTTCTCTGATTCTACCAATTCTCTTCTGGGGCAGAGGACTTCAGGCCTGCACCTTCTAGCCACACAACAACGTTGCCAACAGCTGCATGCACCTGCTCTCCTGAGCTGTGGGGCATTGGAACAATTCTTTCAGTTCTTTAACTGAAAACACTTTTCTTCGTCTACTTTGTCCATTTTACAGAAGGCGAAGCAGCCCATGAGATGACACAAAGCCAAGCCTGCATCAGAGGGGGCTGAGGGCTCATGCCCCAGCTCACTGGCCTGTGCTATTAGTTCCAGGCACCTTTTCTTGCTCTGTGTACTAGAGGAGTGAAATTGTGAACAACAAATAGCATCACTGCAGTTTGGCTAAGTGAGAGGCAAATAGAGGAGAGGTTAAGCCTTTATTGTATCTACAGTAGTTTCCATTAGAGCCAAGCCAAATGCTCATA
Organism: Pampusana beccarii; assembly: GCA_013399365.1. Classification (NCBI taxonomy): domain Eukaryota; kingdom Metazoa; phylum Chordata; class Aves; order Columbiformes; family Columbidae; genus Pampusana; species Pampusana beccarii. The sequence goes on along the minus strand of VWYH01004461.1, from coordinate 1,717,150 downwards.
TCCTTGGAAAGCTTGTGCTCAAAAGGTAAGGCTTGATCACATGCAGTGTCATCTTGCTTTGCCACCGCACCCTGAGCTGCTAGAGCTGTATCAACATTCAGTTTTGCATATTGTCATACTGAACAAATAGAACTCTCATTGACAATCAGCACTTGTATTCCTCCTCCACCCTTAGTCTTGTACCTTGACCCTCATCTTGACATCAGTCTGCACTGTGATTATAATGGCTTAACTTTCTTGCCCTGCTTGCTGGCTTAACTATATTGGGAGCGATTGCAAAGTGTTGCAGGGATAAAGGTAAGTGGTGGAAGGTGTAGGCTGCTGCAAGGAACCAGGATCAGTAGGAGAGTATGGAGAGGCTCTTTTCTGGCTGACTGCAGTCTCTATAATCACTGTTTTTCTTTGTACAGAGCAATGTTCTACCTTTGCTTTTTCCAGGTATATGAAAAGAACCATTCTGTACAAGTTCAGTCACTGCTTTAATTTTTTTAAGTTGCTTTAATATGTTTTTGCAGATATATTTGAAAATCAATAGTTGAAGGAAAAAAAAAAAGAATCTGTTGTGTGACCCTTCCATTTCTCCTCCAATATGTTAGAAATCACATTGCAGTAAGGAAGTGCTTAACAGGAATTGTTGAAGTTGGACACTGAGAATAACATACTCTGGAATAAACACTGGTACCCAAATTCCCAGAAAGGGAGCAGTAACTAATTTAAGCAAGCATTACCTTGAGAAGGAGGGCAAAACTTCTACTCTGATGGTATTATAGTAGGGTTAGGTTCATCTGATGGCTGCTGTCAAGGTGGAAAACCCAGGCTTTTGTTATTCAAACTGTGTCAAGCTTTTCCTAATGAGAAGGCAAAGTATATGTATGCACACTGGCAGTTAGATTAATACCTATAGACATGCAGCTGACAGCTTTCCTTATGCTGATGTGAAGCGAGTCAGCTAACCTGGAGCACACCCAAAGGGAGTCGTTATTAGCAGCAAGTTCAGTCCTAGAGATTCTTTGTGTTGTCTTGGATCAGCACCAAAGGCTTAAGAACAAGCATTTTTTGCTGACATTCTCAGTACATTTCTCTGTGGGCATGTGGCATATAAAACACTACTCTGAATGAGGAAATAACTGGCCAGAGGATTTGACCAATTAAAATAAAATCTCTAGGTAATTCTTCTTGAGCAGCCATCAGATCCTTCTGGGTTAGTAGCTGACATAAAGGACTAATGTATGAAGTAACACTGCTTTCCTGAATATCAATTCTGCCTTGTCAGTGCTGGGATTTTCAAGGCGCTGGGTCTCCAGTGACACAATACAGGTGACTTCTGAACTCTGGCTCTACTTAAAAAGGAAGCCCCGCATGGGCAGGGAGAGGGGTGCTTTTGGCAGTAGTAGGCTGGAATGGTCTGTGACTGTTGGGAAACACAGGGCTTCGGGGAACCTCTGCAGTTGCAGGGCTGATTTACTCTGCTGAGGTTCCTGTCATTCTCCAAGACAGTTTAGACCCAAATAACTGACTCTCAGTCACCCAGATGTGAAACCTGGTGCTTGAAAAACAGATTTCAGAGAACGGGCCTGATCCAAACCTGGGTGAAGACAGGGAACCCAGCAGGGACTCACCAGAATGCATTTGGCATGTTGTCCTTAACTACAGAACAAAGCCACAACTTAGTATGTACAAATTAGATTGTACTTACCTATATAAGACCACTTTGACCCTGTTTAAAGACAAAGGAAATGTTGTTATGAATATTTGAAATTGGTCATACTCTGTGAAGAAACAAATTGCCACTTAAACCCAGGTACTGAATTTTGCAATACTTTTATCTGTCTTTTTAGCCCTGGATTTTCATTGAAACATAAACCCTTTCAAAGATTATGAACCCTTCTCACCCAGATTATAACTGTAATTATCCCTGTGATCCTGCCCATTAGGCTTGATTTTATAGTGGTCACTTAAATCCTGGAGTGAAACTTTTTTTTTCCTGTATGTGTGTGTGGAATAGCCACAAACTCTGTATATAGGCATATCCCAAATTTTTTTCTGTTTAGGAAACTAAGGAATTTAAATGAGGTGTAGCTACAATGAGCCCCCTGACGCCTAGTTGAGGAGTTTGGAAAACATGAGCGGATTGCCAGTTGCTACACTGAGAAACAATGGACAGTCATTTCTGTACAGTGGCTCTGGGATTTGCCAGCTGAAACAGATAGGAATAGATGGACCTTGGAAAAAGGGACTATAATACACAAACCCATATAATTCAGAGGATCTGGGGGGGTTGGGTGAGTGTTGAAATGGTCAATATTAATCCATTGCTTGAGGAATTGAACTTGGGACAGCGTCTCTATGTATCTTTGGAAATGTCTCAACTTATTAAATGCTCTTTTTAATTTTTTGTGTTTGGGGGGTGGGGCTGAAACATGCTTACAGTTATTCAGCTTGCTGTGTAATTACAGTTGCTTGTCCTGACAAACCTGAACAGTTTTGGTTATCAGGTTAATGCAGATCTTTACTCTCCACAAATTTAATTTATTTCTGCTTAGAAAACAGTTTTGAATTATGAGTCTTGCAAACACTCTGTGTGCTTGTGTGTACATGCATGCGTGCAGGCAAATATTTATCCTTACATGCACATATCTGCTCAGTACGTGATTCTTGGCTGCATTGCTTGTACTCTGAAGCATGGTCACAGATACAGCTCTTCTCCAAAGAATCTCATGTGAAATGTTTAGGATTAATTTGTAAGGATCTGCAAACCAGCTGCACTTAGCTCTTTTATATTCGTGTGTGCTGGGAACACTAAGCTCTCTCCTTCCAGTTCATTAGGACCAGTGTGCCTTGTTCTTTTACACTGGAATTCTCAAAACAAGGTCTGTGTAATCATCCTGGCTGAAGTCCCCAGGTTCCTTGTGTAGGAGAATTCATGCACTGTCTTAGATTTCAAGATAGGAAACCTCATTCTCCTCTCCCCTTCTCTCTGCTGGGGATTATCTCTCACTGAGTTTTTTGGGGGTGCTTCTGTCCTCTGGTCAGCATGTTCTATAGGTACACCTTGCATGAAGAGAGCAACTGACTGTCAACAGGTTTTAGAAATCACCCCATCCTCATCTGAGCAGGATTTGAAGAAATATTGGCTTAGCTACAATAGCCACTCTCTGCTCACGCTTACTGTGCATTAAAATGTGTACAAAGCGTCAAAACTATGATTTTTATAATCTAGAACAGCCTTAAACCAGTAAATTTGAAATATTTTCAATATTTTGGGTGTTTATGCTAACTGAAACAAAAATAAATGAAAGCTTAAAGTCTTTTGCCAAGTGAAGATTTCCTTAGCAATTCACTACCATTATGACTTTACTGATGAGCACAGTAATAGCAACTAGCGTAGGTAGGGCTGAGGCACATTTAACACTTATTTCATCCGACTTGGATCTGGAAATGAACAGATGACCAGACGGAAGAATCTTCTTGATTTTTGTCTGAATGAACGTGCAGAGCTGCCGAAGTGATTTGCTGCCATCCTCAGACTGTGAGCAAGGTTGCTGTTTTACCCATATTCTGCTTGACAATGACATGAGGATGAGGCAGAGTGCCGCACAGTCTCCCAGAGCTGGAGGAGAGTCCTTAGAGTGTCTGTTCCACATCTGGAAGTGAGCTACCACCAGGTCTGTACCCGTGAGCTCTCTGCTCCTGCTGGGGTGGCTGCTGATGAGTAACAGGTGCACAGCCATGCGTGGCAGAGGAGGTTCCTACCGCCACTGTATCTGTGTTTCACTCATCAATATCCAGGGAACTAATACATTTGCAATGTCGCCTGGGAGCTGGGAAAGTGACAATAGTTTTACAACAGTTGTGATAATCTGTATTAGTTGCATCTCTGATTTGAGAAGATGTCAGAGACGGGCAGATGCTGTAGCTCTTGCCATTCCTTAGTACTGGGTGTCTAATGCTAAGACAGGAATTCTCCAGCGTTCCCTTCAGGACGTATCACAAGACATAGCTTTTCCATGTATCCTTCCACTTCCAAACTTTCTATGTTGTCAGGGAAAACACCTTGCTTTATTTTGTTATTCTGGAAAGCACCAAGCTATAGGATCCTCTACTCTTCAGATGGAAATCTTTGTTTTGCCAGAGCTCTGCATGAAGCTGACTGCTCTGAATTATGCTTGAACCTTCAGGATTTTCATTCCATGAATATACATGCTGAGTTAAGTCCTCTCACACAACCCTTTACAATGATTCTCCTTCATATCCTATAATCACCCTAGGTGGATTATAATTAGCTTGAATGGATAAAAATTGATTATAAGCAGCTTGAATAGATGAACATTAACTCCTAAGAAGAGAGTGAGGAGTGCTGACCTGAAACTGGTCCTGTTTAAATATAAGGGAATAAGGTCTAGTATATAGGGTGCTTCACAGGGATTGCATTCTTTTCCTCTGATTTAAAAATAAACAGGGCAGAGGGAAAGGTGTGATGCTTCCACTGACACTGAGAAGGGCCAATCTCAGCCTCATTCTATGAGAAACAAAAAGATCACAAAGCAAGGCATACTGAGCATGCAAGAACTCTGTAAAGGCAACTAAATCAGAGAAAAAAGTATTTTTCCTGTATATATCAGAATACCTATTTTGAGAAATTGAAATAAGGATACTGACTCCAAACAACTGCAGACTGCAATAATATACAACTTTGAGCATGCTGCTGAAATAGTATTAATTACAAGATGCCAGTTTTCTGTATACATTAGCTGCCTGAAGTTACAAGTGACAATAAAATAGAAAGCTGAAAGACTTTACCATTCAACGGCGCTTGCATTGAGAGTTGTATCATTAGGAAGAAAATAAGCACAGTAGCAACTGGGACTATACTGAAGCTCTTGGCTGACATCTCAAGGAAAGATTTATATTCCAACAGTTGACGGTTTCTCTGCACTCTGAAGAAACTCCCTTGTAGGTATGTGGCAAACAGAATGCAGAATGCACACATACGGAGCTGCTGCTAATGAGTTATTGCCCTTCTCTCCCCTTATCTCTGCCCTTCCTTTTAGGATGGCATTTATAAAGCTCCCGAGACTCAACCCAAAACAGATGATGTAATCCGACCTGCCTCTGGGTCACAGCACCCTCAGAAAACTGATTATATCCTTCGTTACCTCCGTTTTAGCGAGCTCCTCACAGGGCAGACTCCAGCACTTAGAGAGGGAATGTAAATGTGGAACTTCAGAAATTATTTAGCAGAGACACAGACGTTTAAAAAAACTGTCCTCTTACGGGCCATACCACAGTAGCGTTTTTCTAGCCTATTTCAGACTGTCTCCCTCAACTCCCATTTTTGGATGAGTGTGATTTAGCATAATGGGCCACTGTGAGGACTGGAGGGAGGGAAGAGAAGTGAGGCTGTGTGTGGGACAGAGGGCCCGTGGACACTTTCCACGAAAACCATCCAGCTGGTCAGGAAGGGGTTTCTTTGAGCTGAAAGCTCTTGGAACCGGGAGAACACATGAAGCAGGGAGGAGTGAAAATTCATGGAGAAACAGCCCCAGAGTCTAATGTGTTCAGGACATGTATGGAGAGGGGTAAAGAGGAGCACGGGGTATAAGTTAATGTCCTCTTCTGAAGGTGATTGAGGAGTAACTCCTTAAACTGAGTGCACCATGGATAGCTGAGGAGTGGAAAGTGGGATTGGAGAGGCTATTGGTTTGATCACATTATTGTTTATAATTATTATTAACTGTTGACTACATCTCAGTAACAGCTTTGTGGCATGTATTAGTTTTGATTGGTCAAACTTTATTTTCGGCATCTTTATTTATCAACTGCTGTTTAATTGCTCAATGGTATTAGACTTCGTTATTTTTTCCTGCTGTCATTTATGAGGCCGATAAAGGGAAAGGAAGGTTGTTTGGAACATGGCTCACTTCTGTCTAGATCGCAGGTAGGGATCTGCTGTAGAGCATCGTTCTGAGCTGTTGCTGCTGTTCCTCTGTAGCCCTGTCCTCCCAAGCCGGGCAGAGACAGGCTGAGAGAGCAGCAGCAACTAATTCGTGTCTTGTAGCCTTTCAGAAAGCAGCTGTGGTTGAGCACAGTTCCCCTCTCATACTTCTCCGTAGTATTTTGTAAACCTAGATTGTAATTCTGCTTGTTTTCATTTAGCCAGATGTAATCTAGAGGGAGAGGGTGTGAGCTATAGTGAAAGTGTTTTTCACATGGCTTTTTAAGTGCCATTGTCGAAAAAAGGGGGACGCTGTCTACCGTGTTTCTACAGAGGGGCACGCGGAGTGTGTTGAAGCACTTCGGCAGTCAGCACACAGTTGTTGCGGCAGGCACGGCCTTCCCTAACCTGCTGGAAGTTTGGAAATATAGTTTTGTATGTTTCTGTAGAATAAATTTTTTTGTCATCAGCCTTCACATAACTGGCAACGTGTCCAACAGGCTGCTAAGGCTGTTATCAATTACAGTTGAAAATTGCCTCCTCTACAAAAAGGCCCGGTTGTGTAGGAGGGTGTGGACTGAGCTATCTGCCAAGCTGTGTTTTCTTATCTCGTCCTTTCCTCTTTTCTGCCAGTGTTCTTGAAAAGTTCACCATGCTGCAGTATGCTCTGATTCTTAGAATCTCCCTCAGCTCTTTCTTTGCGTTTTCACAATCTACAGCTCACGTTCCCCAGTTTTTGCTGTAGTTTGGCTTCACATCCTCGGGAGGAATTCCAGGCAGTGCTTTCAAGGCCAGCTGGATAGAAAGCTCTTTGCTTGCAAAATACAAGCCACAGAAAAAGAGGGGAAAAAAAAAGCTCCCTGACACAGTTACCTGCCTGTATTCTGCGCAAACCACACAGGGCTTGCCATTTATTCCATCTTTAAGAAATTTTAGGTTGCTAGCAGTTGGTTTTCATCTCAACTTCAGTCCAAGGCAGAGACAGAGCAGGGTTTTCACAGACTGGTGAAGCTCATGAGAAGTAGTAGGTTTGGATCCCCAGTGTGAAAGGTTGAAATTTGGTGATGTGGGTTTATCAGTCTTTAACTTCACTGTCTCTTAACTTCAGTGGTGTTTGTCAAGGCAGTAGCAACATGTAGAGTAATGTGACAGTGATCCTGGGAAGTGCATGGGAGAAGTTTAAGGCAACCCATTATGCTGAAAAACGTCTTCCATGAATGTGGGTGTTTGCCGTATTAAAATAATTGTTTACAATGCAGTATGCAACAAGTAGAGCTAAGAACAGGGAAGCTGAAAGATGATGTGGGTAACGGAGAAAAAACCCAAACGCAACCTCCCAGCAGGACCACGGGCTTCACAGGAGATTCAGTGCTGCTATGAGATTCCCTGCTGAATGGAACTGCTGAAGTGCAATTATACTGTAGTATAAGATGATTCCATATCCTGTTTCTTCCTAATTGTGATTTCCCATTTTAAAGCTGAGGCAAAGGAATGCAAGGGTGAATGACAGGTTGCCTAATGTCCCAATGCTGGAGAAAAACTGAGCTGACAGTCCCCAGAATTTGAGGCCCTGTTCCAGTCAGCAGACAGAACTCCCCACCTGATGCAATTAAGGATCATGGATTCTTTTTAACAGCAGGTTCAAGCGCAGGGTGCTCTCTGGTCTGAATATGGATTTGCTTAGCAGCTCCATGATTTCTTTTCCTCCGTTTTTCTACTTTGTTTTTCTCGAGAGCAGCTCATGGCAAAACTTCCAGTTGTGCTGTTCTGAGCTGAGCAGGTGGCAGAGCATCCCTGGCCTATGCCACAAGAGTCCCCGTAGCAATGGGACCAAAATACCACCACTCAGCTGTGATCTCGCTAAGCAGGAGTTTGCAGTACAGGTTGATTTTCTCCAAATTACACTGAAACTTTAGCTTCTGTGGCACCTCAACATGACAAACATAATGGAGTATTAAACACCACTTCAGTCTCACAGTGTAAGAACAGAACTGCTTTAAAAACAGAAGATTCCCTCTATTGAGGTATAGTTCAAAGGGCACTGTTATCAGCTCTGTTATTTTCAGTTAGGTTCTTCTGTACCAACTTTGCTTCCTAGGGCATAGTGCTGTAAAAATTAGACAGTGAGAGGGTAAATGGCCATTAGGTAAGGAAAATGAGAGAAGGCCACACTGTTGTGGAGACATTTATGATGAGACCTGGGCAGTGCTGTAACCAAGTCCATAACCAAAACAGCCCTCTATTACTTCTGTTCAAGAGCCATGTGTTTCTTCTATGCCTCAGGGCATATGAAGTGCTCTTACTGCAGATCATTCTCCTGAATAACTTAGATTAGCAAAATGCTAATTTCCTGTGAAAATTTACTCTACTGTTGTTTTCTGTGATACATCTGAACATGTGCTGTCCTTCAGGAGGTAGGTATGTGAGCTCTATTGTGTGTGGTACACTGGGACTGCTGGGACCACCAGCCAAGATTACTGCTGCTGCTTTCTGCAGTGCTCAGGCTTAAGTATACTAAAACAAGACGCTCCTTGCTCAGGTTTGTGGTTTTGGTATGGTAGTGGTCACGGTGGACACACAGGTAGAATATTGCAAGTAGATGGACGTGGGTAAACATCCTTCTTTTGAAAATGGCCCTGTGCATTTAGTTGGCCAGCACACTTAAGTACAGATTGACAGGCACAACAATGACATTTGGCTCGCATATTGGGAAACTACTCCCTATTAGCTCATGTTTTCCGATTTGTTCTTCATTTTTGGATTAATAAATACTCTGTTTGTTATTCCAATAATTACTTCTTCATGGCAATGCCCTTAACTGTGATTACAGTAGGTATGAGAACAAGACATGGGAAAAAGAAAGGAAAAATGTAGGTGTCAAGTGATGCTGTCACTGTTTGCAGTAAGTCAATAGACCTTTAATGACTACACAATATACGAAATAGGCTGTGTGGGCCTTTTTATGAAAGCTGTTCATATTATAAATAAGCCAGAATAGCCGTTTTTCCAAACTATTCGTATTTGTTGTCTTCCTTTTGACACTGGCTCTCCTAGAAAGGTCACTGTGTTGTCAAACTGCCCATTTCCAGGTTATGGTATTTTATGAGTGGTATTTTTATCTAAGATAAGTTCCTTGCTTCCTTGACATGATCCTCCTTCAGGCCTTTCAGTCTCTTACAACTGCATTTCTAAATTACTGTCCAATGCAGGAAATTGTTCAGTATCTTCGCTTATATCATACCCACCCTACTGAAAGCTCACATATTTTGAGTTAGTTGCTTGGCAAGCAGAGGAAGCTGAGAATAGTTAACCCTACTAGGTGTTGCCTCTCTGCTTTTTAACAGCCCAACGTTTGTGCCGGTGATGGCTCCTTGTGGGGCACAAGCAAGGAGGAAACCCTGGCACTGACCCACACCAGCTGGCTCCAGTCTCAGGGCTGGCTACATGTGCTTCCTGCAGGTGAATTTTACTGCAAGTCCCAGAAATTTGTTTTGAGTCTTGCATTTGCTTTCCACTGACAAACCAAATGAGCCTGCAGAAACAGCAGGTGTTTTGCTCTTTACCAGAACTTAGATCTTACTGGCATTTCGAAAGTAAGAGCTAGGGATAGGGGTAATTTAATCGCTGGAAATAAGTATTTAGTTCTCTTGACTGTAGAACTAGGACTCGCACCTTAGGAATCACTAGGTGAGGACAAAAAGACCCCAGAAAAAGTGTGTGAGAGGGACCCCTTAACAAACCAACTTGTTAATAATATTTTGGGTGTCTCAGAATAAGAATATATAATAAATATGCTAGAAAACAACTAGGAGGAGATGGACATATCCATTTAATATTTTTAAGGTATACATGAATATATAAAATGATTACTAGGTAGCTAGCTGTTAAAGAGAAATGCAAATTAACTCCTTATGGCATAAATCAGGCATTGGAGTGAAACTTGCATTATCAGATAAACTGTGGGGAGAATAGATAACCTCTTTCTTGGTGAAGGCATTGAAGGTGCATCCTGAAGCACATCCATAATGGTAGATTTTTTTCTGCTGTGTATTAATTTTGCTCTTTTCTCATTTTCATTACATCAGCAGGTCTGGAAGGTAAAAACTACTCTAAAAAAATCCTTCATGTTGGAGATGATGCACAAAACCAAGATACTGATCACTGGTCATTACAAGCCACAGAGTTAGAGCAGGAATTCATAAATCCAATGTCCTGCCCTCTTAATTATATTCTGCCTCTCTGAAATTCCCTATATGTTAGTGACTTTCCATCTACCCTCCCAAAATATTATGCCGTTATGGAAGAAATTTCTGCTATAGCAGAAATATAGCAGAATAGCCCAGTGAAGTCAGATTCAAGGGTTCTTGTGTGTTCTGAAGTACGTGCTGAATGTGCTGGGAACAGGCAGGCTGAGCAGAGCAGGACTCCAAAATTTCTTGGTTTGTTCAGAATATGTTTTCAGAAGAATTCATTTCTCTTGAATTGCTGGGTTGAATTTAACCTATTACAGTAAAACATGACTGCAAAGCAGCTTGGCCTCAGGTCCCAGCTGTTGGGAAAAAAAAAAACTTGTTTTTAAGCAGTAGACTAAACTGTGATGCTTAGAATAGGTTAAGCAGCACCCATAAAAGAAGCAGACTGAATGGTGTGTTTACAGCGGCTGTAACTATAAGCAGTTAGAAATATTTCTAATCTTGGCATGCGTGTCAGTCAAAAGTCAAAATATCTTGCCAGTTAATTTCAAGGCATTACATTCCACGTCTGAGAAAAAGATCTGTCAAGTATCTGCTTAGTTGTATGTGGGGAATATATGCAATGAATGACAAACTGAGTATATACAAAGCTAAACATTAACCTTTTTGTTACTAATAGATAATACACAATATGACTTAACAGAGGTTCTCCATAACAGGGACAAGGTAGGTGCTCTGCTTTGTAATGAACCGTAGGTGCAGAGCCTGGCCATGATTGCAGCGTGCTCTGCAAGAGCATGGCTTATTCCATAAAACTTTTAGGACGTGAGGATCATGTTGTACGCGAGTGGGTTCCCAGAGCCCTTGCAGGGGAGTGCCTGGTGCTGCTCTGGGGTTTGTCGTTCCCCAGCACAGCAGTGTTCTGCAGCGGGGCCGTGGAAAGTTCCCCAACCGTTGTAGAAAACTGCTGGCCGTCTATCTTCAATAAGCAGTATTGGGAATTGGTTTTTGCTTGAAAATAGAAAATAATTGTAATAGCCTCTCTAGCCTTTTGTAGTCAAGGTATTCCTCTTTGAATACACCGTTGGTTCCTAAACCTATTCGGCCTTCTAGGAACTGTGAACTGGCAGGCGGAAAATGACCTCTGCAGACAGGCCATTAAGCCTGAGTCATTACTATTGAAATCTGTGCTCTAATGTGCTACATCCCTGCGATGTTGCAATGTTTGCTTCTTTAGGGTTTGACAAAGCAAACAGGAAGACAGAAGATTTGCTGAAGGCCTAGAGGTAGATGGGGAACACTGAGATCAGAACGGCTCAGCTTGAAACCAAAGGCAGCCCATCCCTAATAGGGCAGCCAGCCCAGTGAGGATCGAGGGCTTTGAAAGTGCGTCCAGGACATCAGCGCTCGGCACAGCAGAGTGCTCCCCTGCTTCTTGCCAGTAGTTCAACCAGCAGCTCCTTTGATGAGATTGAGCTGGTGATTGCAATGCCAGCTGCTGGTGACTGAAGGGCTGGGGGCCGTGTGCCCACTATCCTGCTGCCCATGTCCTGCATCAGCACCAGCTCCAGGCTGTCCTCTCCTCCTCTCCAGCACGCCTCAGGAGGATACCAGAATTTCTGCAGAATTTCCAGAAAATAATATGAAAATTTCGGGATTTGCAGAGCCCTCAGTGAAGCAGAGGCATCTTGTCGCAGTCTTTGGCTCAGACGTGCTCAGTGTTTGGCTCTTCTGACGTGCTGTGTTGTGGTACTGACTGAGTAGTAATGATGTGGCATAAAGCTGAGAATATTTCACTGTGATTGTGTTCTGAAGCATATTTAAATGAGCTTTGCAAAGCAAATAGAGGAGAAGCATTAAATGTTAGTTCTCTTCATCTCCTGCATTTATCTGAATAATGGCATTACCCCTCTAGAGAAAGATCTGTCACTTTTTTTCATTGCAATCTTTGATTTATCAGCCTGTCCTAGATTCCATGTTAGCAGGGACTGAGATCTTTCCCCATCATTAGAGTGAAGCTGAGGACCTAAGTCTTTGAATGGGGAAGTGGAGGAGAATATAATATATTTTTTATATATATATATATATATAATAACTATATGAATGATGTGCAACAAGAATTGGTATCTAAAATAGGCTCAAAAAAATTTCCTTGTCACCTGCCAGGATGGTGACCCCTGCTACCACATGAAAAGCACAAATGGTATCCTATGTTATGAAAAGTTACCTAGTAAAGCTGTATGAAATAATAAGAGGATCTCAAAGGCAAAACCTTTTCTGTGGTCACTGCTGTGACTCACAGGGCCTCTCTGTACTCATTTAAAAATATGTTGAGGATTTGCTTGTGGTGGGCGGATGAGGAAGGATCCCTGCAAGGTGGTAACAGACCAGAACAAATTTCCAGCAAAAATTTCCAGCAAACCTAAAATGTGAATTCATGGTGCTCTCAGGTGGGCTTTATATAACAACTAAATAATAGGTATACACTTGCGAGTCACTATATTTGTCCTGTCTGCTCACAGTGGAAAGCCCAAAAGTGTGGTTAAAAAAAGGCTCAAGCAAACAAGTCAAGAAGCAAAGTACAGCAAAGTGAGGCATTCTGCTAAAGATGGAACACAGCTTTCTCCTCATTGCTTCGTGCTCCTGAATCCTGCCAGAAATACTCCTCACAATAACAGGATCATTTTTGTTGCTGGCCTCTGTCTGCTTCATTCACCACACATGGGCATGGCGTTGGCTCAAGAGCTTAAAGGTGAGACCCCGAAGGAGTAGCCAGACAAAAGTCTTGCTATAGGGAAGACAGAGGCATTCAGATATTCACCTCCTCGGTTCAGGCCTTGTCTGGGTTCTAAGCTGGCAGGGTAGAAGGGAATGATCTGGACAGGATACCAGGAGTCCCCATGATGGATTTCACTTGCTGACTGTGACTGACTTCCCTCTGCTTAATTTCTGTCTATACACATTTGTAAATATCTGTAGGTGCTGCACACTTTCCACATTGCAGCCAGCCAGACCCATAAAGCAGTATGAATTAGGAAAGTTTGGAAAAATGGCTTCAGTGCTCTGTTTTCTTCTGACACTGGTGCAATTGTGCTCTTTGCTCTGAGCTTACAGGTTCACTGCAGCTGATGCTGCTGCACAGAGGATAAATGCAAAGGCCCTTTGTCACCGCTCCACTGGCTTCATCAACACAGGTGTCAGATCAGAAGTCCTTTGCTGTCTCTTGTGGTTGTCTGCATGGCTGAGGAACCTTACACGCTCATTAACTTCTATGCGACTTTAGTTCTTCTATTACAAAACAAAACCAAATAACTAAGCCAAGCCTACTTGTGACTGGAAAAAAACAAAAACCAACCACCACCAAAAACTCACGTTACAGCTTTTTCCAAAATATCTTTAAGCTGTCTGGAGTGACTCACTGATGTCTGCTACACATCAAGAGATCTAAAGATATATTTTAAAATAAAACTAGAGAGCTGAATATTAACTCCTCTTCAACCTCAGCTCCAGATGTATTTATGGCTTAGTGCTCTGGGTTGAGACTCTTCTAAATCAACAGAACTTATGCTTAAGCAACTACAGGGTGATTAAAATAGCCGTCTCCTCATGTTGGGCTTGCAGAATGAGCTCTGCTCCTGCAGAAACTCAAGGCAAGCTGTGTTCCAAGCAGTGTTTTATTAGCTTGCTTGGTTTGTCTTGCTGGTTATACGTCTTGCTCCTTGCCAGTTATATGTTGGCTTTAAAAACCAATGTGAAAGAAGTCAGTGTTGTAGTTTTCCAGAAATGTAAATCTCTTAATAGTGACTGCAAAAGCCAGGGAGTTAGGAGGGGGGAAGAGGAAGAGGGAATTGGAGATCAGTTCTTTGCATGACGGCATAAAAATGGGCGTGTTTTAGATGAAATGTATTCTGCTTACATTTTAACCATATGTTCAAAAAAAATTTGGAAATATTGTCATCCAGAAATGCAGGGAGTCCACACCTGCTGGCCCATGCTCCCTTTGGAGGGCAGTGCAGCTCTGGTGCAGCTGCTGGATTGAACCTCCCCACAAAAGGATTTTTCATGCAGCCTCTGGAACAGGGGGCTGTTGGAGTCCTCCCACCGGCTTGTTTACTGCAGCACTCTTGTGTCCAGAGAATTGGGAATTGGAAAACTTGTTCACTGGAAGGCAATGCATGAAGAGTTTTTCCACAGTAGCTGCACCAATCTGTCCAAATGATGGTAAATCAGATGGATTTCTAATTTCACTTTTAATTTCATCCCTTAATTTCAGCCTCTCTGAGAAAAGAAGTGTTTGCAAACAATATAAGCAGCATGTGCCAACAACACATACAAAAAAACCGCAGTGCACGTACTTGCAGGAAGAAGTGAAGTCTGCAGGAAGAAGTGAAGTCTGCAGGAAGTCCCAAGTCTTACCTTCCTTGTACATAGATACATTGCTGTATCATATTGCTCATAGTTTTACAGCACAAACAACAATATCTGCTTGTTTTCCCACATGACAAGGTGACGTACCAGTGCTCTTTCTGTAGTTAACAGCCAGGGTCGGCTGTAGACATCAGCAAACTAGCTGGCAGCAGAAATGCCTGTGCCACAACGCGAGACCACGCGTCTGGTTGTGAATGTGGTCGGGGCTCAGGCAGGAGGCAGCACGGGAATGGCAAAGTTTGGAGTCGGACTGATCAGTTTTCAAGGCCTACCTTCGTTCCTTCCTTCCTTTCTTCCTTCCTAACTTCCTTCCTTCTTCGCTCAATCACAGCCTTTCATCCTAGGAATGGCAAAAAGCACCACTGTCTATGCAGATGAGAAGCTGTAATGAGAAGTCAGGCTTGTTAACCTCTGTTTCCATGGAGAAACACTGGAGTGAGCAGATTTACCTTAATGCAGGAATACCAATAGCTATGGTGTAAAGCTTAAGCCCTGAATTGGGAGCAAGACGCATGATTGCATGCCATACTTATGAGTACCTAAATGCTCTGGCTATTTAGATCATCCTTTGACCTACTACAGCTGTTGCATTTACTCATCAAAAGAAAATTATCCTAATGTTCTGCAAGCATATCTTGGTTAACCTGTACTTCAGAGTTTTGGCCCTTATGTACCTGGAAGATGTTGAGCCTGCCGTTTTCCTTTCAGCTTGGTATTGAGACAAAGGAGAATCGGGTGTCCTGAATTAAAAGCCCCTTTTTTAAACCACACTACACACCACACAAATTTAATAATTTCTTTGGACTTGGATGCTCAGTCATGTTTACAAGAGTAAAATCCCATGCTCTAAACGCAGGCCAGACAGTGTCTACCTACTTTAAATACCATACTTAGGATAGAGACAGTACAGCAATGAAGTCTCGCATTGCATAGGCTTCAGTAATTTGTAGAACACGATGAAACATTCAGAGTGATTTTCTACTGAAACAATTATAATTTAATGAAAGGATCACCACGATGAGATCCCTGCATCGTTTTTCCAGCTGTTGGCTGCTTTACAAAACTGTGCTAACATGCAGTAGGGATAGATGGTGAATAGTCATCTGGTTTTAGCCTATTTTACATTGCCTGTATGTTTGGATTTGTTCAGTCCTTGAATCAGCAGATGTTAAGCGAAGGGAGCGAGGAAAGGACACCTGAACCAATGGTCTCCTTTTTCACAATTCAGATTGCTACTCAACATCCTGAATAACTGAGCCTGAAGAATAACATAATAACAAATAATATAATCCTAGTGACATGGCAGGAAAATTCCTGTTGCCCTGGGAATGAGCTGATTTCTAGACAGGATAAAATGCTGCCATTTATGAGCCAGCACAAGCCTCTTCCAACTCAGTTATCAGTGAAGTGCACAAACTGTCTTTGTGTACAATGGCAACTTTTTCCTAGGGATGCTTTGCTTTGAAGTCATAAGAATTCAGAATCAAAATACTCTGAGACATTGGCACCTTTTGTGTTAATATTTACGGTTCTTTGTGGTCAGTGGAGCAGAACCAAGATCAAATACGTGCACGGTACAGTACAAAATTCTTTGCACAAAACTAGAAGCAAGTACATGCAGCAGAGAGACAAGTGGGATGCCTTTGTCGCTTACAGCAAACAAAGAAGCAAAAATAGCTTGTAGAAGATTTTGGCTATCAACAGTCTTGTTTAATATAGAGGGAAAAGTGATATTGTTTGTGTACAGTTACGGTTCGCAGTTATATATGATACTTTTACTGTAGCAATATTCTACATGGAAATAACAGATGTTAGAAGTTAAAAAAGCCATATTAGTTCACACAGTTCATCCTGGGACTTTCCTATCATGCCATTTTTAAGTATTTGGAATGGGACTGGAGAAATTAATTTAAACACTTCTTTTACAATATTTTCTTTACGCATTCCTTTCATAGGCCAATAGATTTCACATTCTGATTCCTGAGTTTTATCTGAAGTACCATCTCATTCTCTTCCCAGTCCTCCCAGATTATCATCAAAGTAATTCTTTTAGTTTTTGTGACTGGATTATCGCCTATTTTCCCTAATTTGTTAACAAGCTAATCACAGCTGTGAAATTGAAAACCTGAATGTCATTTAAACGTGCAGTGTTTGTGGATTAGAAATGTATGTAGTTTGGCCCCATGTGACTTAAGAAATAGCGAGTTTTAGGTTCTGGAATGACTCAAGTGCTTTTGAATGAATCCTTCCTAGCTCCGATAGATGGGTGGATAGGCTGGTCCTGGGCAAATAGGTGGTACTGGGTTTTCTTCCGACAGGATGCTTGGGAATTCTCTGTGCTCTGACACAATATGTAAACTGAGCTGCCTGGTTTTTTAAATACACCAGTAGTTCCCTTGGTTGCCAAAATTACTGACTAGGCCTTGTTCAGTTGTGATGCAGAGAAATTAGTTATGTTGGCTATAAAATGTTCTATTTTGATAAAGACAAAATGAAATAAACCCTGCTGATCATATAATTAGCTTAAGCACAAGTACAGAATCATTATATTTTCAAGACTGCATTTGGAAATAATATAAAATTTACACAACTGATTACAGTAAAAGCTAAATGCCAGTGACATGAAATAATACTCCTGGATGTCACTGTGATGCACCTGCATTATTGAACAGACTCCTGAGGACAGTATGACAATTAATGAAGCTGGTATGGAAAGCTGCCAGACATATGAGAACTTCAAGGCATTTGTGTAAAGCATGAATTAAAAATAACTCTTCGTCTGTACAAATAACACCTTAAGAAAACAATGCGGAGAATTAAAAAAAACATTGTTTATTTGTATCATTTATTTTTCACATCTCCTTTGGTTTGTTCAAAAAAAACAGGACACAGAATAATCACATTCACCTTTATTTATGCCTTGCATTGTGACTAAGCTGTGATGGTGCAGACAAGGCGAAGTTTGGATCAGAGTTAAAGTGTTGCCTTTATTCAGTAAGATGCTTCTGGAATCCTTGGAAACGTGATTTAAAATCAGCATAGGCTCTCAGAAATTAAAGGACTGGAAGTTCATATCTGTTGGTTCTTGTTGAACATGAGAATTCTGGTAAAAAGACAACAGCTCTTTGGCTGTCTGTTGCACAACTCTCTCTTCCTGCTACGACTGCTCTCTTTTCCCCAGCTGCAGCTCCCAAAATACAGCGAACTAGAGCCACATCCTCAGATTTCAATCCACTTGTCTGGGCGATCAGGCTGCAGCAGATTTCCCACTTTTTGCATTCCCGTTTAGCATTCTTAATGCTGTGGTGCAAACAACAGTTATGTTGGAGAGCTTTTAATACTCAAGGACTGTTTGGTTCCTGCAGAGGAGGAGCCAGTCCAGAGAACTGCATCACCTCAAAGCTCCCTTTCCAAAATGTCCACTTCTACGAACCAGATTTTGCAGCTATGGGAAAATCAAATCTGGTACAACAGACTTCATGGAATACCAGGTTGTTCTCAGGGCCCAGAAAATGCTTGATTTCTTTGGGTAAACATGAACTGTGGAAAAGGACTTTTTTTTTCTGACAGGAGCACATTAACAAATTGCGCCCTGGGCCCACTCTGACTCATGGGCTTAAAGGAGAGCGAAACAGCCTGGGGATTCCGTTTGAAGGAAGCACACAAGGCAGCTCTCAGCTACTCTGAACTCTGGTTAATAGAACAGCTCCAGTATATACCACCTGTGGAATGTGACCCATCCTTCTGACTGTGTGAGGAACATCCTTCTAGAGAAACATATATATATACACGCACACATAGAAGGAAATACACAAGGAAAAGAACCCATATATATGTGTGTCTGCATGTTTGTACACAATCTAGCCTAGCCCATGTGGATGCAATTTCTTTGGCTAATTTCCTTCTTTTCTATGTGTTTTAGGGAATGCAGCTGCTCTGTAGACCTCAGATACACAGTTGAATTAGGCTTAAACCAGCCAAAGTAATTTTCTGTTCTGATGGAATCTATATCACCCTAAGACAACCGTACTGCGATAGTCAACGTTATTCCCTGCAAGAAGCAACTCACTAAGAAATGAAGGCACTGGAGAGAACCGTGAATCCTGTGGAAGCAGAAGTTCAGGTAATTTCTTCCAGGGGGGATGAAGAACACGTCTGTCCTCTGGCGCTCCGGGTACTTTGCACCATACTTAGTGTCACACCGCCCCCTCAAGGTGCGTGTGCAGGAGTGTCGGAGACGCGCTTGAAGGGAGCCAGGCCTATTTCCATGCTTTAATCTTATCTTCCTAATACTGTCACAAATGCTTGCTGTGGGCATTTGCCTGGTTTTACGGTTTTGTCCTTCATTTTGGGGATCTTGCCTTTTAGTGAATAACGTTGAACCTTGTAAAGAGAGTTGCTTGTGGCATTACACAGAGACTGAAAAAGTGTGTGACCTTTATTTTCAGAGACGTGCAGGAAATGGAAATAGATTTGTTAATAAGACAACATGTTGCCGGAAATGTGCTTGTGGTATTTAATGTGCTGTAGCATACTTTTGATACACAGATGCATGCAGCTAAGCTTCTGTCTGCTACAGACATGGCATATAACTCACAGAGCTGCTAGGCCAGCCTCCAGTAAAGGTTTTATTAGGCTGAGACATTATATTATAACTTACCTATATTCTGATGCTTTCTGTTGATATTTTCCATGGCAGTTGTCTGCCTCAGAGTTGCAGCTGCACTGAGTAAAGAATTCATTTCCCTGTGGTGGGTTTCTGTGTAGTCTCCATTGCATCTGAATGTTTCACTTTTACACCTTTGGGAAACAGGAGGTGAAAATCCAATCTTAAGCGTAGTAAAAAAATTGGTTTAAATAACTTGCCAGGTGGCATGTAAGAATTGTGTGGTAAAGACTGAATTAGATTCTAGTTCATTCCACTCCTCCAGCATCGTCCCTTCTTCATTCCACACTCTCCAATTTCTACAGCAAATGAGGAAATCATCTGAGGCAACAATCTGCTTCACTTCGTCTAGAGTGATGTTCATCTAGTGACTGTTGAAGAAAGCCAAGATTATGTGGTAAAATCTGCTACTGCATAATTAGACCGTATCATTATACATACACGAGAGGCAACTTAATGTTTTCAAATATTTAAGACCACAGAGTTTATTTCTGAGAAATACGGCGGAACTAAAGAACCCTCCAGGGAAACTTATCCCCTGTAGATTGTTAGTATATATGCAAGATACCAATTCAGGGCCGAATTCTAAGCTCAGATGCTCTCAGATGATCTCCAGAGATCCCTTCCAACCCCAACCATTCTGTGATAAGAACTGTTCTGGTTAAACTCTGGTTGCCAAATACCGAGAGAAGACCAAGTGGCGCTGCTGCAGAGGGGAAGATGGGAAGGGCAGATCCAGTTGAGGTTTTGTTCTCACTGTTTGTCTGTAAGGATGCGTGGGGCATGACAAGAGAATTAAACGTATGCATTCATTAGAAAAGACAGAAAGCAACTGCGAACTGCTGCTTTGATTTAATGTATGTCTTCATTATACATCATGGCAGAGGGTGGAGAAGAAACCAAAGGACCCCTTGACTAACATACAAACATGCTAAAACGACCACCTTTTTGCTCCTTGAACTTGTACAAGCAATTCTTAGGTGTATATCAAAGTTGTCTTGTATGAAACAATATTTAAAATTCTGTCCTCTCAATCCACTTTTGCTCTGTTTATAGAGTATTTGTTAGGAAACTATACAAATACATGCTTTGTGTAGAATATATGTTGGGAATGTTACTTACCTGATGGATCACGTGGTAGTTTTGAAGGATTGAGAGAAACATGAGGAAGCTCCGTGGTTTTGTCAAGGTAACATTAGCAGGCATTTCATTCACAGTTTGGTATCTATGAATTAAATCTGCTTCTAAGTACACAGCTAGAAATACAAACTAACTCCACTGAGGGTAGTCAAAGTAGTTTCTGATGCTGTGGAAAACTGGATCTTCCATGCTCTGAATTTTTCCCCCTTGTGTAAACATGGTGAAAAAGAACAGAGGGTCAATAACAAATAACACTGTACTACCAAGGAGATTTGTGACCACAGAGACGTCTTTGATATGAATATGAATCTCATTTTACTTGCTACATTTAAAAAGGAACTGAGTATTTTCAGTAGAACATTTGTATTGATCCAGTGTAAGCATGGAAATCGCTGAGCCATAAAACTTGTTCTGCGTTGTCTGGAAAAGCTGTAATACAACATCTGTACTTTTATTACCGCTTAACTTAGAGCTTACAGTCGTGCACCGGGAAATTCAGTAACAAACTAAATTTGAGGCCAGAGAGCTCTTTAAAAAAGTGTGAGACAGATTTGCAAATGATCAGCAGAGAGACACAAGATGACCACGAGTCCCTCTTGTCTCCAGAGAACAGCTGAACCACGGCGCTTTTTAAGACAGAGCTCGGGCAGCAGCCGCTGTGCATGCTGTACATCGCATCTCTCCAGCATCTGTCCGACCCCACGCACACCCGTGCGCTCCCCCTCACAAGCGCAAGGCACCGGTGTTGTTGTGAGCGGATGGCACGGAACCGCTGCTCCAGCCCGCGCCGGGCTCCGCTCCGCGCCCGAGGCTGCACTTGGGGCTGGAGACCCGCAGCAGCGGCGATGGCAGGGACAGAGCTCCTCCGCCGGGACGAGAGGCAGCCCGAGAGCCGGCCCGCCGCCGACAGCCGCTCCCCGCCGGCACGGCCCCGCGTCCGGGCCGCCCCCGCTCGCCC